>NDGM010228420.1:0-16258 GCA_002564305.1 Octomys mimax | reverse complement strand
TTGGTGTCAAAGCTACCCAAGTTCATATCCTGCTCCACTGCTAATTAACTGTGTGATACTGAATTAATTACTTAAACTGTATCAGCATAATATCATCCCTTTGGTTAAAAGCTAGAACCACTTTCCCTCATCAAAAAAAAAATGTTGCAAGTTAATTCTCCATGGAATATAACAATTATAAAAATAAATGTACCATTCATCATAGTTCCAAAACATATGGAGCAACGATTCCTAGAACTGAAAGAAATTGAATGCTATAGTTGGAGGCTTCAGTACTATCATAACTCCACTTTTGTTAATCAGGTAGAACCCAAACAGAAGATCAATAAAGAAATAGAAGACCTAAACAATGCAGAATTCTCAAGCAAGAGCAAAATTTCACCAAACACTTCTGTTTGTGAGCCACTGTATATGGTATTTTCATGATTAAAGAAAGTGCCAATCTTGAGGTTCAATTCTTGGACAATTACTTATTTGTGCCCAGTTTCTTCTGCTATAATAAAGGGCTGCTAAAAGCGAAGGACTAATAAGAGTGCAGTGAAAGTTCTTGTAGCTCAAAGAAGAAAATAAAAACTAAAGAGTTAAAACCCTCATGGCTCCCATCTGGGTAACCGCAAAGTTCCTGACAGTGGGTAGGTGGCACCCCCCAAAGCCAGAGGTCCCTGTGACTCAGGTTTCTGAGGCAAATTAGGAAGCACAGCTCGAGTCTCCTTGCCAGGGTGGTGAAGCCCAAGAAGTAGAAACCAAAGTTGGCGGGCAAGAGTGGTCTCGGAGGCTTTAGTGAGTGCTCCAGCTGTAGAGTCAGAGGGAGACAGCTCCATCACAGCCACACCAAGCCTCACAGATCAAATGCATGGCCAGGAGAGTAGGGACCAGTTGCTCGGGACAGTGCCTGCCAGCTTTGCACCTCATACTCAGGTCTGGATTCCGAGGCAGCCTCTGAGAAGGAGCTGCACAGTTGAAGACTGTGTTCCCGTGACTGGAGTGACACAGACATCACGCTGACCTCCCCGGTGGAAAATCAACCTGTGATTTTCAGCATCTGGGTTAAGGGATTCCTGGAAACCTGGAAAAGGTGCTGCGTTTCTAAAAAAGAAGACTGACATGTGAGTCCAAGCTCAGGAGAGGGGCAAATCTGCACTCTGCGTCATGGTGCCCCTGCTGTCCTGGATCCTCAGCCTGCCATCGCTTCCCCCACGGGCAGAGTGGCCTCAGTTGGCCCCCGATGAGTCTCCTGTCCTGCAGCCCTTGGCTGTGTCCCTGGGGGGGGGGGTGCCCCTGGGGGGAACCTGAGCGATTTACAGCCCATCCTCCCTTTTTCTCTTCTCTTCCGCTTCTCTTTTCTCTTTTCTTTTTCTCCTTTCCTTTGTTTCTTTTTTCATTCTCTTCATCCTCCCTTCATCCACTCATTCCTTCAACAAATATTTCTTTTGTACCTACTATAAACCCAAGAGTGCCCTGGGTCCTCACTGTAGAACAAGACAAAATCTTTCAATGTCTCATCAAGCTTACATTCCACACAGGCAGACAGATCATAAACAAATACTGTGTGAGTCTATGTGGGGCAGTGATGGATGACGTAAAGAAAAATAAAACATAGCAACGCGGGTGGCTGAGGCAGGGGGAGCTTGCGGGCAAGAGGCTCAGAAGAGGCCTCCCTTAGCAAGCCAGGCAGGAGATGCAGGTGCAAAGGCCCTGAGGCGGAGGAATTTCTACCATGCAGGAGGGGCAGAAAAGCGGGAGTGTGTCCAGAACCCAGCAGGAAGTGAGGAGCTGGACAGAGGTCTGAAGCAGCATCCTGAAGGAGGCCATACTCCATGGCACAAAAGGGCTTCTGTCCTTGGGGTCAGAGAAGCCCCGGATGTTAGTGCACGAAGGAATAAGATGAGCTGACCTTTATTCTGAAAACTTATTCTGAGTCAGGAGTAGTGGTGCACACCTGTAATCCCAGAACTGAGGTAAGAAGATTGCAAGTTCAAAGCCAGCTTGGGCTGCATAAGAAGTCTCTGTCTCAGAAAAAAAAATAAGTAGAATGTAGATATTGACACTCAAGTATGGGGGAAAAGGAATGCTGATTTCTGCAGTGTACTTTGAGATCCAACAAAAAATAAGATGATGGAAAGATGGCTGGAGGAATAGGCCGATGGAGAGAACTGTGCCAGCAGAGACTGTGAAATAAACATTCAGGGTGAGCGTGTGGCTGTCCACCACGAAACCCGTGCCTTTCTGTACACATGTGATTTTCCATAGTAAAACATTAGGAAGATGCTGGGTCCAGCTGCAGTGAAGCTTGGGGTTGCGGGGGCCAGCGTGGTGGCTGGCAGGAGTGGGCCTCACCATTCTCAGCTGCACGGCGACACACAGCTGCAATCCTAACACTGTGGGAGGCTGATGCAGAGAGATCACAGGTGCAAGCCCAACCTGGGCAATTTCAAGACTTAGCAAGGTCCTGTCTGGAAAATAAAAAATAAAAATGGGCTGGCGATGTAGGTCAGCGCAAGGGTCTTGCATTCCAACCCCACTGGCACAATGAGAAAAATCAGAAAGAGTCAGGGCCTGCAGCCTACCTACCATTGTAGCCTGGGCACTCTGTGATCACCCTAGTGACTTTCTTGTGCCTTAAAACTTCCAAATTTTGGCTAAACCCAAGGGTAAAAAATGCCAAAGCACTATGAACAAAATATCCTTTTACAAAGGTGCCGGGAAATCCATACGGTCCGTCCAGTAAATTGGAATTTCTCTGCCAGAACTGCTGAATCAATTGATCGCTCCCGTGAACATTCTCAGTGCTCCATCGTGCTGTCCTCTGTCACTCCTGGCCTCCCTCCCTCCCTCCCCCGCCCCCTCCTGGAGTCACCCCACTCCCCTGGAACCTCTGAGTAACTGTATAAATAACAGGAAAAATAAGGAGAAGTCAGGAGGTCGCAGGCCCCAAGTGCCCCTTTGGCAACCTGCCCTTTCCCACCAGCACCGGGCTTCTCAGCTTTCGGGGGAGCTGGGTCTTGGGAATCCCAGGGATGAAGTAGTCCAAGGGTGGGGCTTTGGGCTCGGTAAGAACCCTGGTCCGAATTCCAGCCAGGGAGGATGCTGGGGCGCCAGGGTGGCTGCTCTACTGTATGTCACTGGGGAGCCCAGCACCCAGCAGTCCCAGGACCATGCGCCGGGATGCATGTTCCACCTACTCTCGCATGCAGCGGTGGCTTTGGAAGCACGGGATGACCTCAGGGCACCTGGTAACAGCATGTGTGTGCGCAGGTGCCAGCGCCAGCGCGTCCCCAGTCATGACACATTCAGTACTAGACAGCAGCATCAGCTCTCCTGTGTAGATAAACAGAGGCACGGAAAGGGGAAGGGACTTCCCCAGGATCACAAGCTAGTGAACAGTACAGCCAGGATCTGAACACAGGCCATCCAGACTTTTCAGCACTTCACAACCTCTAGACCTAATCCAGCCTCCTGCCCAGTGCTGCTAACCATGTTGGTTCCGCTGGTGTTCCCCTGGCCAGGCCTGGTGGCCTGGTGCCCCAGCTGGATGGGCCAACCTGGGCCCAGTAAGGCCTCTGGTTTACACATGCACTGAACACCACAGGGTAAAATGTGACAAGCAAAATAGATTTGGATCCTGCCAGAACCATGGCTTAAAGTGAATGTAGATATTGACAGATTGAGACAGCCCTGGTGGAGGGACTGTGGGCAGGCCAATAAATCTCTAAGTAAAGTTCAGCACAGGGGACAGAGAAGATGATACCGTGGCCCAACCTAGGCCACGGCACCCCACACAAGTAGTATATGAGGTTCTGCACCCAGAATGCTGCCACATGCCTGATGTACAGGTGTGATCAAAATCCCCCGTGAATAAAAATTTTAAACTAGTCATGGCAGTGCATGCCTGTGATCTCAGCATTCAGGAGGTTGAGATAGGAGGATTGCTGCAAGTTTGAAGCCAGCCTGGACTATTAAATGAAATCAAGATCAGCCTGAACTGCATAGTGAAACCCTGTCTCAAAAAGACCCAAGAAAGGCCAGACAAATAGCTCAGCAGATTAAAGTGCCTGCTTAGGCAGATGCAGGGACCAGGGTTTGATCCCCAGTATGCCATGCTGGCCTCACCCCCGGGGCGCACTGAGATGGCGATTGAGACTGGGCATGATGGTGCGCACCTGTAGTCCCACCGCTTGGGAGGCTGAAAACAGGAGAATCACTATGAGTCTGATCTATGTAGTGAAACTCTATAGACCCTGTACTAAATACACTAAAAAAAGAGGGACCCAAGAAAAGTTAAAAATTATTACAGCAAATGACATATTGCCATAAATCCATGTCAAAGTTGCCCACTCCCTGCTGTACTCTGAACACAATTATTCCGTTGTTCTTGCCACCTTTTGGAACAGTTCTGGATGACTTCTTATGTGAATATCTTTATGAAGTGAGATCAAAGCAATGGCAAATACTGTTCCTCAGTGCCATCCACTGGAAAGGCAGCTTGCAAAAACCTTAGTGGGGCTGGAGAGATAGCTCCATGGCATAAGCGCCTGCCTTGCAAGCACAAGGTCCCAAGTTCAATCCCCGGTACCACCGGACGTGGTGGTGCACACCTGTAATCCCAGCATTGGAGAGGCTGAGACGGGAGGATCACTACAAGTCTGAACTGTGTAGCTAGATCCTGTATCAAATTTTTTTTAATTTAAAAACAAAAACCTTAGAATGTGTTCTCATTTACCTTATTCCTGAGATCTGACATTGTGTGACCTCAGGCTCTTCCTCAGAATCAAAAGGACCATGAAAGGGAAATATTTTGAATCAGTTCGGGACACTGAGGCACCCACAATAGCGCAACTAAAGATGCTCAAGGGAGAGGACCTCCATAGCTGCTTCAGAAAGTGGCAAGAACAATGGGACAAGCTTGTTCCACGAAAGGGGAGGATTGGGAGGGGGTCCTTGGCACTCTCTTACTGGAATATATCTTAAGCCTAACATTCACTATATTTTTTGACCACATACCTGCATGTCCTGGGAGGAAAGAGCTGTGTGTGGGGACTACTGACAGAGCTGCCTTACTGGGGACTCAAACTGTGCCCAGCTACCACCTGGTTTCAACGCCAAGGGGGGTGGCTGTGAGTGGATACTGGCCTCACCTCTAGGAGAACAACATCGATTCCAAGTGCTAGCACCAGAGCCAGGCCATCCAGCTCCCCAGCACTGACCCTCCAGGGGCCTTCAAGCTGGAAGGAGACCTGGTTCCCAAGACCCTGGGTCTCGAAGAAGACCAGCAGCCCAGGGGCCCTGCCCCCATGCTGCACCCAGACAGCATACACTGTTCAGCTCTGAGTGTCCTTTCAGGGCCATCTCTTTTCCAACTATGGTACCAAACAAGCAGACCTGGTCCTCAGGAACACACAAAGACCTCAAGCTGCCAGGAAGCATTTCAAGCTGGGGAGGCAAAGTCTTCCAAAGATGGGATGCTTGCAAAGGAGCTGGCTGGAGCTTGCAGCCATCAAGGGTCAACTTATTGCGGCCACCTCTGTACCCTGGCTTGTGATGCAAGTGTAGTCAGGACGTGGACCTTTTGAAGGTGGGGAATTCTGACGTTGGTATCAAGTGGATGCTAAAAATACAAGCACAAAGTGTGCATGTCTCTGGATTGTATCACTGGTCGGTTTCCACTCCTATCATTGCCTACATGATGCAGTATAAGAGCAATGGCATTGAAGAGCTGTGGGAAAAATGTCCCAGCCCCTGCCCTTCTTTGAGAAACCCTCGGGGACCACCTATACCCACACTCCACAGCCCAGTCACCTTCTGACCCTCTGCATTCTGCTCCCCTTGGATGAATGATCTTCTACCCTAGACCCTAACTCTGCACCCAATGTGTGCATCACCAGTTCAGTGTGGCCACTGTGGGGGAGATGTCACACCCCAGCCATTGCCACAGCCCTGTGGGCCCCCTCTAGCCTAGGTCTTCTGCATCTCAGAAGGAAGGAAAAGGAACACACAGGGCCTCATGGGTCTTCAGCAATTTAGCCCAACCAGGTTTACAGATCAGTCTTGTATACTGAGCTAAGAAAAGCCAAAGTCTGCCTACCGCAACCCCTGTGAGTGCCAGTGAAGCTGCCAACTCTAGAGCACACATGTGACCCAGGCTTCATAAAAGGGACCATGACAAAGGAGCTGACTAGTTTCCAGGTACCCAAACATTGGCTCACACCAGGCTCCTTTGAGGACTTGACCTGTCACAACAGAGCAAGTGAGATTCACAGAGTCCACAGCACAGCTTGGGCACAGCGGTGCAGAATGAAAACTCGGGGCTCCCAGCCACACTGATTCCCCTGCTCACTTTCTCTAAGCCTCGAGAGACCACCAGCTGGGGACTCTTCCCAGGATGCCTTGTGCTGTGCCCGGGAGGTGGCATCACTGGTGAATAGGCAGCCTACTAATCTTATCTGGTGGCATCCCAGAGGCAGGGTGAGATCACCTTATTTAGAGTCTGGAGATTTTGTCGTAGCTTTGGCTTCAGTCTCTCATCCCATCTTCTTCTGTTTTCATGCTTGGGTTTAATGGGATCGTTTTCAATAATGGGGAATCCTAAAAAGGAGTATCCCACATAGGATGCTGCCCAAAATTTTGATTAATTGTGTCACAAATTCTTGATTCTTTTAGCAGATCAAGCAAATTAATATTAGATTTGATTGTAGCATGATGAATTCTAAGTGATCTGTAGCTAAACCAAGGCTAACACTTGCCAAGTTTCAGTAGCTATGTTAGTAAAACGACCATCAGACTTCTATATCTACAAATCCTGAGCATTCCAATTGCCAGCACTCTGACATGAAAGAAACCATCATTCCAAAGCATGCATGCTCAGACAGAGACTTCTCTCTGCTACTTCACTGAGTAGGACAAGGACGAAGTCAGGCGCAGTACCCCACATGACCCTTGTTGCTGTCCTGTAGCAGAAAATGTGCCCCCCAGCCAGTATACTTCAGTTTGTTAGTTGCTCGGTTCTGGTTATAGTTCCTATTACTTTTGTTTCCCAGAAGTGGCTGGTCACAGTGATGCATAGCTGTCACTATGATGCATATTGTAGGAACTAATCAAAGACAGCCAAGTCCTGTACCTTCGTACTTCCCCTTGCAAATGCCATTAAGACCTCCATGCATGAACCTTCGTGCCCTGATATTTTGCCAAGAATCCCTAGTGTTGTTTCGGTGTTTCTACTTGCCACTGAAGTCTCAACAGCCTGTTCAGTCAGCTCCCTCCTGCAGGCAAGAAAACAGTGGCTAAGTGAACACAATACCTTAGAAACTGCGTAGCCCTCTGGGTTGGGAAAGTCTGGGTTTCTGTGATTCCCCTAGGGGTTCAGTAAGCAGTGTGTGTGTGTGTGTGTGTGTGTGTGTGTGTGTGTGTGTTACCAGAGATCGAACTCAGAACCTTGTGCTTGCCAGACAGGTGCTTATGCCACTGAACTCTCCAAAGGAAGCCAGCAGGCTCTAGAGTCCAAGCTCTAGATTCATGATGAGCACACTGTGGGTCCCTCCTTTTTCTGCCATGGTGCTTTGTGCTCATGTTAGGGAGCCCCGGGCCCCAGCCCCTGTGGGCTATGTGCACTTTAGCCTTTTGCTACAGACTCCACATCACTGGCACAGCCGGGCCTTCAGGAGCAAAGCATGATGCTGCCTCTGACCACAAGAGATCCCGACCCGGGAGGAGACCCTTCTCAAGGGAGGAGAAGCAGAAGTTCACCCTGCATCTTTCACTGAGTCTTTCTGAGGCCTGGCTGTCCCCAGCTTCCCTCACAAGCAGGACTACAGCGCTATACAGAATCTTCTAGCATCTGAATCACAGCTGGTTCCCCAGTGTCAAGGGTGGTTGTGCCTCTGTGCTTTGCTACATGTGGTGAGAAAACACTCAGAGAAGTTCTACGACAAACTAGGTATTTATCGCTAAGTCTCTGGCTGAACTCACTGGTCATGAGGTTGTGATCATCACACTTAGGAAGTGTTTCTCACCCGGCTGCCCACACATTAGAAAGGCCAGGAATCTCCAAAATAGTTGTGACTTTGAACTCAAATACTTGCACTGATTTACTTTTCTATAAAGGACAGAAAGTTTCTGTTAAATCCAAACTAAGAGAAACTCCTATCTCACCACTTATTATAATGGTGTAACTTAAGCCATAGTGAATTTCCTGCTCTTTTGGTTTCTAGATGTTTAGTTGATGCAAACATCTTATTTTCCTATAAAACTATCTAATTATTGAGAGATTCATTTGTAATTTTCTTGACAAATATCTTTTGGGTATGAGACTTTCATTAGTCATTTTACTATAGTCAAAAAATTTGATATTCCTTCCTAATGCGTTATCTCTGTTTTGCGGTGCAATGTATTTCTCGAACTGTGAGGCAGGGGTACTAATACTGACCTCCAACAGGATTTGATAGAATGCAATGAGGTGATGTATACATATCACCTGCTGAAATCTTGTGCCCTGTGATTGGTCCCCTGCCTTGAGTACTTCCTATAACAAGAGCATATCCCACCTAATCCTTCCCAATTTCTGCTAAATTACCTGGAGATGCAGCAGAGAGTAAAGGCCAAGAGTCCTGAGAAAATCAAGACTGACAGTGATTGAACCCCTACAAGTAGAGAGATTGGGGTCTGGACAAAGAGGGCACATTAATCCTCCTGGATCGTAGATGAGGAGATGTCACCATTACCCCCATGGTCTGCAGAGACAGAAATCTGACCCAAGCAAAATGCACTCCATGTGTTGGATATGAAATATTAAGTCTGGTTCAATTTCCCTGTGATAAGATGAGTACTTTTAAAAATAGACCATCATGGGAAACCAGAAAGAAAATGCTCAAGACCAAGGGACAGGGAGCATTATACTGGACAGAAGGAGGCAAAGCACACTCTGAAAGGAGCGGATAGGGGCCCAACCTCATCGACAGCATGTGAGAAACTAGCATCCATCTGTAGGAAACAGAAAGGGGGAGATAGGGGAAGATTTAAAACGAACAAGTTGAGAACTTGAAAAGAAGTTGAGAAAGATCATAGAGAAAAGAATAAAAACAAAAAATAGAAACACACAATTAAATGTTTATTGTAGGCAGCAGAGAGTGGAATCAAGGCTGCAAATTCAGGCCCAAGAAGGCATAAGGAGAATTTGTGAAGCTCCCCAGAATGCAGAGGAGAGTAAAAAGAACAATGAAAGACAGGGGTGAGAACTAAGGAGGGAAACGGATGACATCAGCTCCATAGGCATCTTTGAAGTGGAAGAGATTCCAGTATTGTCACTAAGGATATTCCTGTTGAAGACCCTCCCCGGGGAAAGAGGAAGCTAGGCTACTCAGAATGTCAGAATGGACACATGCTCAACTCAAATCGACGAGAATCAGTCCTCACCTAAGTATTTTGGGGAAAATATTTTCATCTCAATAATAAATTTTAAAAGTTTTCCTTACAGCTAGGTTATAGGCAAGGGACAAAAAAAACTAGACTGACCTTCAGAAGCTGAGGTATACTGAAAATGAAAATCAAGATTTTCCTACAAAACTCCAATGAGGGAAAAGGTGATGTGCAGGGGTTAGGGCCATAGCAAAGTGGCAGAGCGTGGCCAGCATGCAGGAGACCCTGGGTCCATCCCTGGTGCTGCACAAGAAGAGGAAAGGAAAGAGATCAAAGACAATCAAGCATCTTTTATATGGAAAAGCACCCCAATAAACACCCAGTTTCTAGAGCATCAATGCAACCTCAGTGAGAAAAATTATTGAGGGTGATCAGATTAATTACTTGAACTACTTGTGCCGTCCATGGTCATCCGTGTGTTGTGATGAGCTCCGCAAACCAGCAGAGACTCCGCCCCGTCTCTTCTCACTTCCTCCCAGGAACAGGAAATGTGTTTCTTACTCCGTGACTTCACTTTGTTTAGAGGAAAACTTCTTGCATGTGATGACCATGGGTACCGCACCTGTCCAGCACTTGCTCACCGTGCCAAAGTGTTCCTCACAATTGGGACATTGTTAGGAAAATGTTCGCGGACACGCTTCCAAGCTTCTTTGTGTAGCACACAGAGGACCCGTGCTCATTGCCTGTGGACTGGAGTGATTTTGCATCTTTCAAAGTTGTGCACTTAATTAACCAAATCATTGGCCTAATTGATAAATATCAGAGGCAGATACTCTCTTCGTGTTGTTCTGCTTCTAGAATCTGAGTTTCCTTCATGGAATGTGCTTAAAAATCAAATAGGCAATATGATCTTGATTATGTTCAAAAATACACAGAAAAAAAGCCGTCAAGACCTGTGCCAATAGATTAGCAGCGATTATCCATAAGTGGTAAGAGATCTAAAATCTCTTACTTGTAGGCTACACAATAGGTTTTCCCCTGTACCTTGTCTGTAATGTTGCATTTGCCATCTGATTATGACTGTATAAGAACAGATGTACCTCAGAAGAACTGGCAGCAAACCCTTCCACATGCTAACAGCAATGGTGTCTAGGAGGTGATAGCATGTGAAACGAGTTCATTTTCTTCATTTTCCATTTCCATGCTTCCAATTTTTCTCTAATAAACATGAAAATGTTGACAACATCAAGAATGAAGATGCTATGGAAAGCTTCGCTTTTCAGAGTCTGACAAACCCTGCCCTGGGGATGGGGGAACCCCGAACCTGCCTCCTGTACAAATCCCAGGAGATCCTTGGCCACTCCAGCAGCTGCTTTTCCTTCTGGTCTCCTGTATGATCAGGACAGCATCCTGGACCCCTTGGCCAACAACTTCCAGGAGCATCCTGGAAGCTCTCACAAGCTCTGAGAGGCTTCCTCGGAGGCTCCTGAGGAGCCCTGCCTGGCCCCATGTGGCTGTCCCCTCTACCAAAGGCACCCAGGCTCCAAGAGGTGAGGGGTCAGCACTTGAGACCACAGCCTGACTGTGTTTTCCTAAGCTGAGAGCAGCTGCTTGCAGACAGAAAGGTGAAATGTGAACTAAAAACAGTGTCACTGGCCCAGGCCGCAGGGAGCTGAGGCAGACACAACAGAAGGGTGGAGGAGCTGAGGACAGACAGCGCTCGCCGCCCCCACATCTGCTCTCCATCAAGGCTGACCTGGGCCCAGCACCCAACCCCCGCATGTCGGAATCCCGCCAGCATGGCAAGACCATTCCAGTGGGTTCACTCAGCACGGAGGCTGTGCCTTCCATGACTTTCGATGGCCCCAGGGAAAATTCCTTTGCACCTGAAAAAGGCAAGAAACCCATGCCAAAGCAGAACAAGACATGGCCAGAACTGTCCAGAAGAAGTCAAGAAAAATGTGTCCCTCATGTGTGTCTGTCTGTCCCTTCACTTCCTTCCTTCAGGAGTGGTAATGTCCAAGCCACTAAAACTTCTAGATGATTTAGTAGGACCCAATCTGTCCTTTGAGCATTTGTTTTTAATCTTTTTAAAAGCAGGATTCCGCCTGATACAAATAAGTGACTGGGTTTCAGGTAAACTCACTTTAAATCAACTGCTTTTCATCATGCCACCAGGGCCCTGGCAGGAAAGGCAACTCCACCTCGGGGTGCGTTGAAGAGGTGTGAGAAGAAACCCCCAAACAGAGGTGACAGTCAGGGACTGACAGTGCTGGAGGCCATCAACAGCCCCCAGGAAGAGACAAGAAACATTGCTAGTGACAATGATGAAGAGTGCCGGGAGGATTTGAACCCTCTCATGCCCCCAAAGCCAAGATCATGACCTCCCTACTCCTACCTGGAAATTGTCACATTAGCAGGTACCACTGGCCTGGGAGGCTGCCCAGCCCAAGTCCCCAGTAACCCATCTGCGGCTTAGCCTTCAGCATTGAGTGAAGCTATTTGGAAGGTGAAGATCTGTACACCTGTTGTCCAGGTGTCAGTGCACCTCCCTTCTTCAGGCCACACAGATCTCAACCCCAGGTAGATACATGGACCACTGTCCAGCCCAGGGACCATGGAACACTTCCCAGCTCCTTGACAGTTCCAGCCCCCAGCATTTTGGACAAGGCACTATGGACTGAGATCATGATCAGAAACCCCAGAGTATCTAAGCTGCACTCTGCAGCTCTCCTCTCCCCCTCAAGTTTCCATCAGGCAGAGAGCAGAAGATGGGCTCTGCGAGGATCTGCCTCGTGTCTTCACCTCTCCAAGGCAGAGCTCTGCAGTAAGAGCTGGGTTAGAGCTGGGTGCTGAGCCAAGGCCCTTCATTCAGTTCCCATAGCTCTCTGTAGACATGCAGGTGGCTGGGTTGTATCACCCAGCAAGTTCCATGGTCAGCAGTGGAGGAGGGGCAGGAAGCAGAGCAGCTGGGCCTCTAGGCAGCGTTAGGCCTGGCAGTGCGATGGAAGAGCAGGAGCCACAGAGCTAGCCGGAAAGGCTCACCAGCCTCATCAGGGTCAGGCTGCACCAGGAGGGACTCAAGTCTCAGACAACGCAATCAATCCCCTTCCAGGGGAAGACAGAGTTACCAGGGAGTGGCACAGGGAAATCTTGGTGAATTCAGAAGTCCCCTTCTGGCTGGTCCCTCAGGGAACAACTTGCTTTGAGAATTAAGCTCTGTGAAGGGTCACAGTCAATTTCCTGGGCAGAAAATCATTAACTAAGAGCAAACAAAAACCTTGGTAAGTGCTAGACTAATCCTTTTTCCAAGTAACTGAAAGAGATAACCCACTTCTCCATATAAAAATATTTGGAAATGGCCTTTCATGAAATGTTTGGAAACTTCATTTCACTGCAGTAGGAACACCTAGCATGACATCCACCATCTTGGCAGATTTATGAGTGTGCTACACAGTGTCACTGACCAGAGACAGAAAGGACAACGGACCTCCAGAACTCGCTCATCTACAGGGGATATGGGGGGTGATTCAAAGACATGGTGAGTGCTTAAATTTGAAAAATGAAACTTATTAGAGTAGAAGACACATTGTTAAGAATGATAGAATAGGTGTGTTCAAAGTGAAGGAGAGTACTTTAAAAGGGCTTAATGGGATTTTACTGTAATAAAATTTTTTATTTAAACATGCACCATAATTTTGGTCAGCCTTCATTAATCAAGCATTTACAGTCATTTCTGTCAAATAAACACATGACTCGGTGCCTTCGTCCACCTTGGGCACTAGAACTGGCCAACATGGCACTTCTAGCTTTTCCCTAAACTCAGAAATGACCACGAACATCAAAAGTTTCCCATGGATCCAGAACACAAGACAGCCACAGAGACGGCTAAAGATGCTCCTAAAAGAGAACTCCCAGAGACACTTCTGAAAGCAGGAAGAACAGTGAGATAACTGTTCAATTGGAAGATGAGTATTCTAGGGGTACTAGATTCTGCAGTACTCATAGAAATGTGCCTTCCGCTGGAACTTTTTTTATTTCAGTGCCCACGATTTCTCCAGCACACCTTGCAGGCGGGCTGGCACAGCATTTGTTCTTTTGTGTCTAGTGCGTGTTGTCCATCCCAATATCCTCCAGGTCCCTCCTGCTGCAGCAGCTTGAAAGGATACAGAAAGCCCTTCCCAAGGAGCAGCTTCCTACACAGCCACTGGCCACCTGCTGGGAGGGGGCACAGGGAACCCCCATGTGGAGCAAAGGAGAGGGGAGCCCCTCCCTCCAAGCAGATGGCTGACCTCAGGTTGCCATTTATGGTCTCTGGGTGTCCGTTTGCTCTTCTGTAAAATCAAGTGATTGCATTCCATGCCGCGGAGGTCTCCACCTTCATGGGGTTACGACTCTGTGTGGATTCAGATAAGGCAGTGAGCGCGTGTCCAGGGGGACGAGGTGGTGCACGTCTGCGCATGAACTTTCAGATGTACATTTCCTCCCCGAGGTCCTTGCTGTTTGGGAAAAGAAATCTACTTAATGGTTGTTCCCACACTGAACTCCGTAAAGAGTGTTGTTTCCAGCATCTTTCTCCAGGTTGCTCTTTGTTTCCCTCAGAAAATGCCTTAATATAAATGTTCAGATCATTATAGAAAGGGAATCCCTCCTGATGAGCTCGGGGTCCTGTAGTAATTCTGTTAAGCCAGCCCTTTTATTACTGGTTAATGAAATTCTTTTATAATTGAACCAGCTTCAAGTAAGCAGATTTGCATTGATTTGGTACAGTATGGCGCTCAAGCCTCTCTATCTAAGCAAATGAAAAGCTTCGAGCCTGTGAGGCCCACCTAGTGCAGCAGCATAGTCCAGGCTGGGAAGGTGATCCCAGCGTTCCCTGTCAGGGCACCTCGCTTGGGGAGTCCATGCTAGTTAAAGAGACATGGCCAATTTCTTGGGCAGAAAATAAAATTAATTAGAAGGAAAGAAAACATAGGTTTGTGACTGGACTAAACTTTTTGCCAAGTCACCAAAGACAATTTTTATAATGGAAAAATCATCTTGGATGCCTTTTGTATCTATCTTGCGCCCTTGAGATGACCTGCAGAGGCAAAGCTCCTGTGCTACCCTTGCGTCTCACGCAGTTCCAGTGCTTGGTCCTCGAAAAGGCTGGGGCCCCATCAGCTGCAGCCCACACTGCAGCCCGATGCCATCCATTCTCCCCACCAGTCCCAGGTGTGGGCCCAGCACTCAGGGGACCTCTGGGAGTAGAAGTATCAGCACTACCACTAGGAGGCTCTTTCTCCCTCAACTACTTCAACTACAATTTTGGAAAAGTGGAGTATCCACCTGATAAGAGTCAAGCGGAGGGAGGGCCATGGCTGAAAGCCCTGAACACTGAGCTAAGGGCCTGAAAACTCTCAGCCAGGATCACCAGGCTTGCTGTCATTGTCATTGTTATGGACAGCAAGGGCATTCACCCTTGTTCGCTGTCCCCAAACTGCTGTGCAGAAAGCCTTCCAGCTCCAGACTCAGTAGCTGCTCACCAGGAGGTGAGTAGCAGCCACCGGGGGCCACTGATGGAGACGAAGCTCCTGGTGTCATCACAGACCTCTTCTCCTGAGGCGAGACATCCAGCCACGATCTCCCAACCACACTTCAAAGTCTGTGAGTGAGGCTAGAGGGCGCTCCCGGACAAGGTCTGTGGAAGGACCGGCCTCCCCGGTTGCCCTGCTCCTGTGGTGAGGGCTGTGACATAGAGGTGACCAGACCAACAGCCACAGAGGGGAGCCAGAAAGGTGCCCAGGATCAGAGGCCACTGTGCTGTGCAAAGGATCAGAAGCCTTCATGGATTCTGTCTTATGGGTCCAATGTCTGAAAACTCAACTTTTACTGCCTCTGTGGCAGAATGAAGGAAGCCGGGCAGTCTCTCAGCAGCTTCACCTGCCTCACTTGGAAGATATCCATTCCGGTTGAAGCAGGATATTAGGGAGTGTCAAACTGGCTGAACAGGGGCTGGCGAGATAGCTCAGTGTACTAAAGTGCCTGCTTAGGCAAGCTTAGGCAAGTGCAGGGACCGTGGTTCAATCCCAGGACCACATGCCACGCCAGCTGGGCTGGCTGAGCCAGCCAGAGTCCAGGCGTAGTGGTACAAGCCTGTAATCTCAGCGCTGGGGAGGCTGAAAGCAGGAGGATCACTATGAGTTCGAGCTGAGTAGTAAGACCATACAACAACCAAATAAATTCTTAAAAATTAAAAAAAAAAAAAAACTGGCTGAACAAGTGGACATGACCTGCCACTCACAGAGATCCAGGGTATAGCAAAAGAACGCAGCTCCCAAGCCCTGCACCTGGAGCCAATCAGAGAGCGCTATCTCCAATTCTTACAGCTCAAAATCAAGCAAGCTTTTGATAGGAGGGCCTTAATCTGACAGCAGCCTGAAGAATGAGGATAAGAGAGGCAGCCGCCCTTGGTCTTGCGCCCCGTGTGAGCTCTCTTCAGGCACTTTCACTAGGCAGAGCATACTTATTTTTCTACCTTTAATAGATGTAAAATCTTGCTGCCTTTCTTGTGTGTCATCCAATTCTTTGTCCAGGCCAGAAGGACCTAGAGTGTGCAGAGCTTCAGAACCTGGTGACAGTGCCGCTTTTGCTCACAGCCACATGGCCTGGCCCAACCTCTGGCAGCTGGAAAGTACAGGGGAACTCATAGATATTTGGCAGCATAACTGTCCCCAGCTCTGCCAGGCAAAGTGTCATTTTGCCTTCTGTGTTTACTAAAACCCTTGTCCTATCTCTATAAATCCCCAGAGGGATGCCACACTCTGTCTTATACACACCCACTTTCTTTTGGCTTAAATACATTCTTAGGGCTGGGGAAATGGCTCAGTGGAATAAGCACTTCCCTGGCAAGCGCAAGGGCCTGAGTTCA
>NDGM010227929.1:0-10427 GCA_002564305.1 Octomys mimax | reverse complement strand
CACCATGGCTTTACTTCTTATACTTCGTTTTTATACTTTTCTGCTGGATGGTTAAGACCAAAAAACTTCTTTCGACTTCACAATTTGTTATTGGTGATGCGCCATCTGTAAAACTGCGGAAGGTCTCTTGCTGGGATTCCCCAGAGAGTGCAGGCCTTTGATCTTCCCGAGGCACAGTGGGCCCTGGGACCTGGACGGGGGTCAGGCAGGAGGTGGCTCTGAGGTCTCTGAGCAGGGAGCAGGCAGTGATAGTTCAGCTCCTTGTCCTTGGGGTCCCAGGAAGTCTGGATACTCAACAAGGTCCTGAGCCAAGTTGTTCCTGGGACCCAGGTGATGTACAGGTGGACTCAGCTCCTTGCCTCGGCCTAGATCCCCACCCTGGCCACCAGAGCTGGGCAGTGACTGTCCCAGGCAGGCAGTCTTTTGACTCTGGGAAGCACTTGGGGCTGTCCCACTGCTACCCCCATGGGACTGTGGCCTGGACGTAGAAGGGGACTCATGGTGTTGAACTTCCTGAGCTCCTCTCCAGGACGTCTGCACTCCACGCACATAGCTTGGCAAAGCCTCTTTAGGGCATTGCTTCAAAGAGTCCAGGAGGGCCACCACAGCCAGACACCCTCCTTGAGGCTAAGTGCCCTGTCTTTCTGAAAAATGAGGTTTCCAGCCCTGTGGTTGACTCCTCCTTCAGGTCCTGGGTTATCAGAGAGAAGCCTGTGGGGAATATTTTAGAGAAGGGAACAGAAGACTTCTGTGCCTCCAGTGTAAGTGGGCGACTCCTGCAAGCAGGGCCTGGGACTCCAGCCTCCTTTCCCACCCAATGCTGCTGCAGGAAGTGAGTAGATGTGAGGTGTGATCGGGCTGCTCACTTGGGCTGCCCTGTCCCAAGGCAGAGCGCGGCTGACTTGATCTCAAGTGCGGTGAGGCTGTTGGCTCCCCTCAAGTACCCTGTGAGGTGTCACTATGGAGGCCAAGACTCCTCTCCGCAGAGACCTCACTCTGGCCTTGAGTCTCTCCGCTTAGAAAGCATCACCATCTTCACAGCTGTTGCTTGTGGAGTTTCTAACTTCTGGTCACAGCAGATTCATAGCCGCGGTCTTCGCCTGTCCTCTGCAGAACTCTGCAAGAAGGGTTTTAGCCTCTGCCTTTGTACCTCAGTGGCTTCAGTGTTCCTGTGCTCAAGGCAGAGGGCTAGGAGCCTGTGGGTGTTAGAGTCCTAGCCCTGGCCTAAGTTTTACCTAGAATTCTGGACCTCAACTCTCCTTTACAGTGGAGGACGTGGGGCACCAAGGCATGGAACCTCGGGGGCTGAGGGCGGAGTGTAGCGGTAGAGCCTCTGCCTAGCATGTGTGAGGCTCTGGGTTCAAACAGAACAAACCAAAGAGTGGAGGCCTGTCCGAAGTCGCCAATACACAGTTGTTCACTGTATTTTTTTTTTTTTTCCTTTACAACACTTGTCACTACCTAACTCTACCCTGCTGAGTGACTTACTTGTTCATTCTGCAGACCCTTGGGGTGCACTGACCAGGCACCAGGGTCTCCTCCAAGTGAGTCGGGAGCCATCACAGTAGCCCAACTGACTGTGAACGAAGCAGAGCAGGGGCACCTCCTGGGAGAGGGCTGGCTGCCGGGATGCACTGAGGCGCTGTGCCTGCTGGTCTTTGGGAGGCTGAAAGCCTGCTGGGAAGGTCCTGCTTCCTCTGCAGCTGCTCTCCTTGCTTGGCATGAGCAACCCTGCTCTCTGGGATAACGGCTCTTCCAGGGCTGTGGAGCATATGGCTATTTTAAAAAGAGGTTAACCTTTCCCCTGGTGTAAGGCAGAAAACCAGTCCACCTGTGTTCTTTCTGGAAGAGGCTGCTGTTTGGAGGGCTCCCGCTCTGCCCAGGGACCTAGACCTGTGTGGCTGTCTGGGGTGTGTGGGGGCTCTTCTGCGAGTGACAGAGAGGAGCTGGGGATGGAAGGGTTAACTTAGGGACAGACCACCAGGAAAAGTCTGTACAACCTTCCAAGGAAAGAGCAGCGGACAGGAGAAGGGAGAGGATGGAAGGAGGAGGGGAAACAGCTGGCTTTGCAGCCTGTCCCCACCTAGTAAAATGCCTGTCTTTAGCACAATCTGACTCGTCCCAGGAATAGGAACGCAAATGGTTTCATCTAGGATCCTAGGCAGGGGCTCAGTTCTGTGAGTTTTGAGTGGCTTAAATTCCAAGAGTGACTGGGAAGTTCTAGGATTCCAAGTGCAGCTCTAAGATGGATTTGGAGAGAAGTAATAGAGAACTAAGGGTCTCAGATTGCAGGAGAGCGTCACAGCAATCATGTTGGCTATGCAACTGGGGCTGGCCATGTTCGCGCAAGTGGGGGACAGGAACAGCGCAGTTCCACCTTCCCACTTGAGCCAAGCTGAGCCGTCGGAACTCAGAATTCCTAATTCCATGCCTTGCCCCTTGCATAAATTTAGAAACAGACTGATGTTTCTTACCTGGTAGTTAAGACAATTGATATCAGAATTACACAGTTTGGAAAATTCTGAGACAAACACTTAAGAAAATGCCTTTTACACCACACTGGCTGCCAAGAGCGTCGTTTTCGTCCAGAGAGGAAAACAGAATGTTCTTGAAGAGGCCTTGGCCATCTGGCCAAACCCTCCTTTCCTGGAGACTTGGGTTCCAGACCTCAGGAAGCATGTCTATGCCCACTGCTGGTGATTTTCTAGAGGTTTTTTGGCTCCTTCACTCAACTTTCAATTGTAAGTCTTAAAAAAAAAAAAAAAAAAATTGTAAGTCTCACACCAGAGTGAAGATTCACTGCAGCACAAGGGCAAGTAGATTCAAGCCCCCTAGCCATACAGGAAGAAATCAATTTTAATACTCACCTCTCATACTAATTTCTGATTTTTTTAAAAAAAGCATAAACGCCTGCATATTGGGAAAGGGGATTAGGAAGTGTGACTGATTCGGGCATTTCCCGAGGTGAGTAGCAGTGGTTCTCCACTGTGGGAGTTTTCACGTTTCTCCATTTAACGGATTGGGATGATTTGCATTCGAGCCTCAGCAGGTGGGTCTGGTGAGCCTGGGACGCAGAGTCCTGCTTCTGCTGCTCAGCACGCACAGGGGATTACTGCAGTGCCTGGGGTCTGAACAGAGAAAACCAAAGTCACCCCACTTCCGAGCAGCTCTTACTTAATCAGGCTGAGGCTCAGAGCAGATGGGTAAGGCTTTAGAGCGCCTCATTTGCATCTATTTGCACTTTACTGTAGAACACGCTCTTATTCCGGAACTCCCATCCCTTCCTTTCAAATATGTTCAGAGCACTTGCTAAGTCCCGGCACTGCGCTGTCTCCCTGGACCCCCCACAGTCTGTTTCCTGAACGCTAGTAATAAGAGCTAGCATTTTTTTTTTTTTAACATTTTATGTCAAACGCAGCACTCAGTATTTTCAGTATTATCTGTTATAATCATCACTATTTTCACTCCCATTTTAAAGATGAGGAAATCAATTTAATACGGTCCAGTAGAGGTTCACAATTCTTTATCTGGGACCCTGGGGCCAGAATTCAGAATGTTTGGATGTGGACTGTATATCATGTGTATCGCATAACAAAATACATCAGTGTTTGTACAGAGAAATGCTTAAACTACCTTAATGAGGGGATAAAGACATAAATGGCCTCTTGTCAGTTGGGGCTTCCATGTCAATTGAATTACAAAAAGGTGTATGGTTTTCAGTTTTTGAAGTTGTGGATGAGGGCCTGAAGGGTTCTCTAGTTTCTTGTGTCAGAGTTGGAATTCCAATCCCCACCTCCCTGCCACAGCCTTTGAAAGAGATCTATTCGGTCCCCAACCTGGGACTTCTCTAGCGCTCAATTCCAGAACCAGGATGTAGACTGCAGTGGCTCTTGTCAGCAGAGGGGCTGAGTTGCATGCAGGCTTCTTCTGCTTTGGACTCTGTGTGCCAGCTCATAGGGCACCTGAAGAAAGAAGCACAAGACTGGCACTCAGTGGGCCTGTCTGCTCAGGGTCTAGGGAAGACACCTGCCACCGTGTGTGGAAGGTTGGAGGCAGAGTCATGGCATTGAGTTTAGCCTTGGCTTTTCTGTTTCTACCCAGGGCTCATTTGCTAAGCAAGGTGGAATAGCATTCATTCTTCTCTTTCTTCTATGTTTAAGCTGGATTTGATAATAAAGATAACGTGAGAAGGATCTGAGAAAAAATGAGGTGGATGAGACCTGAGCCTAGAATCCTCTAAGCACTCTCTTTTTTAAGGAATTGGAAAACGACCTACCCAGGAAGGGACAAGTGTCAGTGTCAACCTCAGCTCACTCCACTCCCCAATAAACACAGCCTCAGGGCTTTGTGCACTCTTGGATGGGGTACTGGGGACTCAGAGTTGAGTGGGACTCACCTCCAGTCCTCGGGTAGCTCACAGGCTGACTCTGTGGGGGACAGAGCCATGCGGCCCATCTTCAAAAGCAAAGTGTACAGCACTGTGAAGAGTGTCTAAGAGCTGCAGAGAAGGGGTTCAGCTGGGAGTCAGTGTGGGCATCACTGTGGGAGTGGGAGATGACAAAGGCAGTGACACAGGACGCACAGCTGGCTGCTTCTCCTCTTTCGCCTCCAGAGAGCCACGTGCCTGATTTTCCTCCAGGTTCTTGGTCCCTTCCTCCTCTCCTCCTGTGAGACATGGGCATTGTCCATTTCCTGCCCAGAGCCACTTTCAGTACTGTTTCCCTCCCTCTCTACCTTCTTGCCGCACCTAATCTTATTCATTTCCTTAGTGTTAAATACCTTGCTTGCATAATCTGCCCTGTGACCTGTCAGCCCATGCCTGTCACACTCCCTAAACCCTAGTGTCCACCTCCCCACTTGTCATTTAGAAGTTTACCTCAAAATGAACAAGTCCAAGCAGGAGCTCATGACGCTCATTTGCCAGCCAGCTCCTCCTCAAAGCACCTCAGGAAATTCCACAATTGTTCCTCCTTCGCCCCTCATGCTGAAATTATCAGCCAACCCCCCACCCGGTTCTTTCTCCCAAGCATGTGTGCATATTAATGGGGTGCCAGGTACTGATTTAATGCATGTATGCAAGCCTGCAATATTGGACTCAGGTTAAACATGTCTATATCCTCCAATATTCACTACTTCTTATTGATGAAAACTTTAAACATCTTTTCTTCTTGAACTACAAACTCTATTACCATTATCTGTAGTCACCCAGTTGTGCAACAGCACCCCAGAACTTCTTGTTTCTGTCTAACTGTAACCTAGTACCTACCCATTGGCCAAAGCTTTTCTTTTTCTGGTTCCATGTATAAGAGCGATCACCTGTCGTTCTGTGCCTCGCTAATAAGAACCCTGGGGTTGAATCTACCTCTGGCTATCTCTCTGCCTCTTTTTAAGCACAGGCCTCCATTCCGTGTTCTGTTCGGTTACGTGTGGCCCCCAAGAGGAGCTGCAGAGGAGGCTTGGGACAAGGCAGAGTCTGCTGTTTCTGGAACCTGGCCTCAGAGGCTGGGCACACCACACAGAGCCACAGGGACAGCCCCAGTGTGGTCAGAAGACAGGAGCAGGGAAAGTGTGAGGCCAGAGCCCTTACTGGGGTTCCCTCAGGAAAGGCAGCCAGGCTAGGTGACCACCTTAGGACTGGCCGGCGGGGATACCTACAGCAGGCTCTCGGCTCCCTCCTGGCAGTGATCCTGCTGCCTCTTGAGGTGCGCAGGCCAGATAGAGGAAGTCTGGCTCTGAGTCGGTTAGTGAGCTTGTCAAAGGCCTGCTCCTTCCCAGTGGCGTGTTTCCTAGCCCCACAAGGGGTAAGCCCAGGGTAGGGCAGCTTGTCCCCAGCCAGAACAGTTTTTCAAGATGTCAAAACTCCGTAATATAGGGACAACGAAATATAAACATTCAGTACAGCCACCCACTCCATTTGGCTGTTAGAATGGTCTGCAACCGCCTCCCGGCTTCCGCTGGTACGCTGGCATGGATCCTGCACACCCTGGCCTGCAGGCGGCCCCTCCCAGAGCAGGGGGTCTGGTGGGCTGCCATCCCCCACCCTGTGCCTTTCAAGGCTCTGTCCACCCCTGCTTATGTCTTATTACCCACCACCACCCTTTCTTCTCGAAGCTACTCTGAGGTCAGAGAACTTCAGTAGTTATTTCCTACCCAACCCTTTTCATTTTTTAAACACGAGAAGTTTTTCGGCCTCTCATCCTGCTACAGACACTGCTCCTGAAACTGTCCGATGCCTTGTGTCCCTTTGCAGCTTCCCTTCATAATTCCTTGGGACTCTACTTTTGCTGCCTTGGGCAGCCAGCCTTCTCTGGTCACCCCGCTAGAAGGAAGTCGCTCCCAGCCCAAGGTTCTCCACACGACCTTCCTTCCCTCTTGGCCATGATCTCACACAGCAGTTCAAGAACACCCATGTTCCTCTGTGGTCCAAGTGTCTGCCTCCTTGTGAGCTGGGTGAGGCCTGGAGTCGCTGAGGCCTAGATTATAGTAGATCATGGTCATTTGTGCTTCTGAGTAGGGGACATGTAGTCAAAATGCTGAGGGCAACAGCAACACAGGGAACAGTGGGGACAGGGTGGCTCCCTGCTGTCACACAGGAAAAGCCAGGGTACTCTGTATCAGGATGTAATGCATTCCCTGGGGAGCATTTATATATAGCTACCCTCTCAATTTTTTTTGTCTTTTTGAGACACAGTCTTGCTACGTGGTTCAGGCTGGCCTTGAACTCACCTCCTGCTTCGGCCAACCGAGTGCTGGGATTATAGGCATGCACCACCACGCCCGCCTCATTTTCTTCCATCTGTACTAGATCAGGATACTTTCCCACTGAGAGCCACTCAGCAGCTTTCCCAGCACAGTCAGTTAATTGCCATTGCTGGCCCGTGGAATGGAAGGCAGAACACAATCCTCGCGGGTGCTACTTAATTATTCACGAACTTAGCCTCTTAGGGTGTGGAACTCGGAAAGTTAGATTTTTTTTTAAAAAGAGATAAACAGCTTTTCCAAACTTTCTCTTACTGAGCATATAACACTCCCCTATCTCCTCAGCTTAAAAGAACTGACAGAATCCAAGGGAGCCTGGCTCCCATTATACTAGAAAGGAGAGTGTGCTAAAGGTAACTAGAAGAGCTACTGCAAGGGTTGAGTCTGCATTATCTTTGTGCTCACTCACCCCTCTGTTCCTTATTATAAGGATTTTTTTTTTTCTCCCTCTCAGGATGCCTTAAGGGCAGGTCTAGTAAGGCATGAGGATCTGGGGATCAAACCACTGAGCTTGACCGCTTTGCTTAAGAAGGCACTTAAACAATTGAGCTAACAGGCAGGCTCCCTGTTCCTTGTTATAAAAAGCCCATACCTACCTGTTCTGCCCTGGGGAGATGATGATTTGAGGCAGATAGGCCCCTCCATCTCTTCAGAGGTAGCTTTCAGCTTTTTTTTTTTATTGGTGGACAAGCTGGCTTTCAATAAGTCCTATTTCCTGCTTATCAAAAAATACATGGCCTTCTCTGATTTGGCGATGAGCAAATGGGGATGAACCTAAGTGGCTGCTAACAGTTTTGGCAAGCCACACAGGAAGTAGATCCCAGCTCCTGAGGGGCATGTGTCCAGCAGGAACGTGGGGAAAGTTGCACCTAGAAATCTCCCTCCTTTACGTTTGTGGCATCAGCTGCCTGTACTTTTTTCTTTTCTTTTTTTGAGACAGAATCTCCCTATTAATCCACGCTGGCCTTGAACTCACTATGTAGCCCTTGCTGACCTCCAACTTGTGGTGCTCCTCCTGCCTCAGCCTCCAAGTGCTGGGATTACAGGGGCGCACCTGTTATTGATAAAAGGAAAAAGGTTGTTTGGGGAACTGATGGAGCCTGCCTAGTTTCCTGTGCAAAGTGGACTCTGAGTGTTGCTAGACCTTTATGTTAGGTTTGTTTGCTTGCTGTTGACCAAATCAAAGTCATGTATTTTGATCTTTTAAAAAAAGGATTTATTCAAATCTAGCTCAGTGGAGCAGTCTGGGCACACAATATCCAACACCCACAGCTCTAAGGAGGAAAGGGTCACTGTGGCTACATCTGGGAGCTTCAGCAGGCCCCAAGGCAGGGCAGCATGACAGAGGAAAGCTGGCTCGGGCCTGGAGGGCAGGAGGGGCACATGAAGGTGGGACACAGACTGATCCATGGGTAACTAGGACACCCCACGATCCAGCTGCCTGTGAGCACGTGAGCTTTGGGGGGTCATCTAGATATCAACTGTAACGGGGCTCATCTCCCCGTGTACAGGGGGCTACAGGTCTTTTATAGAAAGGAACAGGCAGGGGGAGTGCAGCCAGTGCGGATCTCCACTCTTGCTTTAGCGCTTCCAGCCACGCTCAGCTTAAGTTTATTCTCTTCTTTCTAGGGGAAACCTGGCTGCAGCCTCCTGGGGCTGGAGGCATCTGTGTAATCTCTGTCACTTCCGTTGGGCTGCGGAGAAGAGGGGGTGTTGCTTATGTGCTCAGCAGGAAGTGTGGAAAATTTGCTTATCTCTAAAACAAAAAAGAAATCTAACCTTCAAAGTTCCATTCTGCAGTGCCAGTTGTACAGGAACAGACTGTCTGGACCATGTGGCCCTTCTCTTAGGTTATTGAGACGTGCCCTTGGGGTGAGGCCCCTGCCTTCACCATGCGTGGCCATTTGAACCTCCTGGGGGTCCCTGTGGGGCACTGGCTGGTGTGCACTGGCTGGTGTGAGGAGAGATTTAGAGCTAGACAACATTGCCAGGCATTTGTTTTGTTGGTTTGGAGCACTGGTTTGTATTGGCTTGCTTTGATATTCTTTCATTTGTTTTCCTTTCTTTTATCTTCTTAGAACCATATTTATTTTAGGATGGGCATCAGGGTTTTGGTGTCATCTAGAATTACGGAATTATGTTAGCCATTAGGGGGGTTCAAGCCTTTTTGACGCTTCTTTGTGAGGCAATACAGAGTTTAAAGTTTCCAAACCACTTACTGACAGAGAAGACAAATTTGGATTCAGTGATCTTAAGAGGCTAGAGACCTGGCGGTGTATTTGAAGAGCTCCACTGTAAACTGTCCCGAGGTAAAGGTGCTTGGGCTACTTTAAAGCTCCCTAGAAAGTTTTAGTTCCTTGTGATTTAGAAAATGATAATTTTCTTGTGATAAAACGTGGCCCGTATAACTTAAAGCATAGGGACCGGGGAGATGGCTCAGTAGAACAAGCGCTTCCCTGGCAAGCGCCAGGACCTGAGTTCAATCCCTGGTTCAGGGGAAGGGGGCGGGGGAGGGGGACAAAACAAACCTAAAAGCACACTAATTTCATGTAACTGTCCTCAGTTTTGGACAGGATAACACCCACACCTTTCCTTGCCCTGTTTTGGATTCGTGCAAGTACAAGCAAGTGGCTTCTGCACCCGCTGACCACGCAGCTGCAGGGCTAATGTTGACCAGTTTATTGAGGTTTAATTTCCCCTTATTTTGGCCATGCACCCTTGATGCATTCTAAACTAATTGCTTCAGAAATATTTGTCAAGGGGCTGGGGGACAGCTCAGAGGCATAAGCACCTACGTGGCAAGCACAAGGACCCAAGTTCGATCCCGGTCCCACATGCCGCGCACCGTGTGGGTCCCGGATGATCAAGAGAGCTGTGTGGGCCCCGGATGCCCGGGCGTGCCGCCTGGGCCCCGGATGCCCGGGAAGGCCGCGTGGGCCCCGGATGCAGGCGCCCACCTTACGGCTGCAGAACTGGCGTGGAGGCGCGTGCCTGTAATCGCGGCACCCGGCCAGGGGGATCCGTGCGAGTTCGAGACCCGCCTGAGGGCTACAAAAGTGAGCACAAGGCCAGCCCAAACTGCTTAGGGAGACCCCTTCCCCCCTTCCCCCCAAAACACTATTTTTGTCAAAACTTGTCTGCTGAAAATTGGCCTGGTCGCCTCCCGCCTCCGTTCATCACTTCAAAAGATGGCAGAACGTGAACACAGATTGCTTGCCGTTGTGGCGATTTGGTTGGTTTGTTGGTTTGCTTGCTTTCGTGGGAAGCACTGTTCCTAAACTGGTTTATTTTTTCATACTAGCAGCTTTGAGCCATCTTCTGAATTTGACCAAAATGAAAAATTCCTTTAACCCCGGGAGATTTTTTAATTAACTGAGACCTATACAAAGTTAAAGCAGGAAAAAAAAATCTTCAGGAAATTCAAACACAAATTAACTGGGCAAGCAATCTCCAAGAATCCTATGTGGTTTTGTTTGTTTTGTTTTGTTGTTGTTTGTTTGTTTGTTTTTTTAGGCAGGACCTCCCTATGTAATGCAGGCTGGCCTTAAACCCACAGAGATCCTCCTGCCTTGGCATCCCCCAAGTGCTGGGATTCCAGGCGTTTGCCACCAAGTCCAGAAAGCTCTTCTTTTCAGACATGCAAACTTAGGGTTAGATATAGCTTAGGA
>NDGM010227537.1:0-11752 GCA_002564305.1 Octomys mimax | reverse complement strand
AGGGAGGGAGGGAGGGAGAGAGAGAGAGAGAAAGAGTGAAATTGATTTCAGGCGACGATGTGAGTCTATCATTATTTCCCAGAAGCCCGATTGCAGAGAAAATAAGGAGTGGGATTGAATGGAGAAAGACAATGTGTTGCCTTTGTTCTGCAGAGAGGGAAGACCCTGGGGGACCCATCAGTGGAAATACGGAGTAAGCGAATGAATGGGTACATTGGAAACGCAACCATTTCAGGCTACAAACAGAGTTGAGAGCCAGCAGCGGCCAGATAGCAATGGAGGCCATGGTGAGGAGATCTGTCCAACCACAGAGAAGTGAGGAGCGAGAGAGAACTCTGGATGAGGGTAGCCGATGAGGCAACGAGGCAAGGAGCCCGGGAGCACAAAGGGCTAAGGCCGTGAGAGGCCAAGAGAAGAGGCCAGGAGGCGTAATTGAGGGTGATGTGCAAAGGAATGCATTCGGTACACCCAGCAACATCAGCAAAACGAAGAACTTTGAGAAGAGTGGTAGGAATGGAGACTGGTCCGGCGTGATTGGCAACTTCAGAGGCAAATAGGTGTCATCAGAGATCCTGGTATGCGAAACCTCAGCCCTGGTTGTTGTTGTTGCTGCTGTTGTTGTTGTTGTTGATGTTGTTTTGTCTCTTGTCAAATCCATCAGCCTGATCCCCCCATCATTCTCTACTCAGGACACAATCCAGTCATTTAATCGTTGCCGTTTCCCAAACAGCAGATCATGTCTCACCTTTTCTCACATACCCTTCTTTCAAAATTAAGCAGAAGTGTTGCTGCTTCCAGCAGATCCACCACCCTCCCTAAATCATGTCCTAGTTGCTTTCCTGGTCATTAAGGCAGACTTCCCAGTGCCTGTAATTTAAAGGACAGGTTTATTATGACTCCATAGCCTGCTGTCTCCAAAGCAGGAAGGCGCAGTGCAAAGATATGGCATCAGAACTCCGCTCACCCATGTAGTGGTCGGAAAGCAGAGAGAATGGAGGGTCCCGGAGGGAGCCACAGCCTTGCAGGCCACGCCTTCCACAGTCGGCCCTTCAGCGAGGCCCCATGCCCACGAACACATTTAGCTGTTGCAGCAAATGCTCTGGCTTAATGAAGTCACCCAAAGAGCCCGGATGTAGAGACAATAATTTTATTAGCTGGCAACGGTGGGCATCCAGCAGAAAAGCCAAGCACTGGCCCTGAAGGGTGGGAGGAGACAATGGTTATACAGTCCTAGTTCTGGGTCTAAGGGGCATGATTAGGGTTTTTTTTCTGATATGATTTAATGCAGCTGCAGAAATAAGCCTACAAAGCACAGGCTTAGCTTGTAACAAAGGAACAATAGTGTTTGACATTCTCTGTAGGGAAAAAGCAGTTTTTCCAAAAGCATGGGACGGTACTGGGTTAGGTAACTATGACAACACTGACAAGAAACAAACTTAAGGAAACAGAAACTTAAGCTTTAGAATAGCACTAAAGCACAAAATGGCACAGGCTTAGTTCTCTTTACCACAACATAGCTAGACACTCTGGTGAACTAACCCACCAGTGAGTGCAGGGCCTCATCACTGAGTCACCTACAGAACTCCCAGCTCTGCATGCAAGGAGTGTGCACAAGGCTTTGGGGTAATATCTAGAAATAAGCCACAGCAATGTGTGCCTCCCAGAACAGGTGTGGCCTCTTCGCCCTCCCAGAACAGGTGTGGCCTCTTCGCCCTCCCAGAACAGGTGTGGCCTCTTCTCCCTTTGATGCCTTCTATGCCCAATGCATACATCTACTTTGATGACTGTCCTTGCAGCCAGGACCTCCACTCTTGCAAACACTCAGTTGTCTTATGCCTGAAGTGGATTGCAGTGACAGCCCCAAATGTCCCCAAATCCTGATTCACATTGTTTTGTAAGATGATCTTGCAACTTGATTTATCAAAATGTTCCTACAATTCTTGAATCAAATTTTGAACCTTGAGTTGGATTACCCAAATGCAATGTAATGCTAGAAAACATGACACAAGTAAGGCTTGAAAAGTCTTCAGTCCCTGAAGCATTAGGGACTGCATCACTTTCTGAACAAGAATCATCCAGCTCGGGCCAACGAGGCTACATGAAAGAAAAGATCTGTCGACACTGTGCTGTTGCCATATGTGTGCAGGAAACCCTTCCAAACCCAGATGGTTGGATTTGGGTTTGCCCAAGCCACCATGAAGCAACTCTGAAATACAACTCCAATGCTTTAAGCCACTCAGACCTCCAGTGGTTTTTCATATGAGAAAAACTAACAGACAGTGAACAAGAAATAATACGGAAAGTTCATTCATTTTTTCAAATTGTCCTTAAAATTCAGGGAGTAACAACCAGAAGTGGGGAGAATTATGTTTCTCAAGGTTATGTTATTGGTGTTGGCCAAATAGCTCAGCAGATTAAAGCACCTGCAAGCAGGAGCAGGGGCTGGGGTTTCAATCCCCAGGCCTGCCATGCCAGCCCCACCCCTGGGCGGGGCGCTCTGAGATGGCGTGCTGGTACACGCCTATAATCCCAGCTCTTGGGACACTGTAACCAGGAGGATTACTATGAGTCCGATCTAGTAGTGAGACCCAGAACACCCTGTAGACCTTTCCCCAAATTAAGGGAAAAAAAGGTTATGTTACTAAAGATTAGAAGAATACCTTTTTAACCAGAGCTTGCAAAAGAAGTGAGGCACAGTCCAAATAAACCCAAGGAGACTGAGCAAAGACAGAAAAAGTCAACACTGAGGAGATGACTTCAAGTAACATATTGAGCCAGATTTAATAAGGGCATAACGTTCAAGACTGCTCATGACAACAAAATGCCCAGGGCTGGGCTCGACACAGAACAAGATAGATATCTCAGAGAACCAATCAGACTTAGGAAGAGGGAGCCAGCATCACAGATGGACTCACAGATTCCCGTGGAAATTAAATTTCTTCCTTAATACTAACAACAATGCCTAATTTATGCCAAACATTCATAGATATGCTACAATTTTTACCTTGTAGATAAATTTTTATAAACTTATTTAATAACCAATGATATAATGAAATGATTATCATTGGGATTCCAAGATCTTACTGAATTAGAAAACACAGTTTGGACATTGTCATTAGATTAACTCAAATTTGGTTAAAAGGAATAAATGACAAGAATGCTATTCTTCAAGTTTCTGGTCTGCTAGACCTAAGAAAAGAAGCATTTTACTCTGAATTCTTCAACTATCTTCACTCTGAAATTCAGCTAACCTCAAATGAACCAGAGCTCCCACGGGTAGTCTCAGACAACTATACTTTTTCTTGAGACTCTGAATGCAAAATTTGTCCTAAAATACTTCTATTTGTTTATGCCCAAGGAGATCAATGATATTTTTGAGCAAAAACACTTTGGAATTTCCCATGAGTTTAGTGCTTTTGTCTTATAGAAAAAGGCATGTTGGAGAAGATAAAAGTGAAATGCTGTGAAATATTCAGTCTAACGAAAATTAACCACCTGAGTATGAAAGCTTTTTAATTACTTTATGTATCGTAAACACTTAAAACCTTCAGGAGGAGGTACGCTATAAACATTTGATAAATAAAGATGCTGTTGACAAGCAGAGGCAAACAATAGTGTTATCATTCTTCCATCTTAAAAATAATGAACTCAGGCTAGATGTGGAAGTGTGCACCTGGAATTCTAGCCCTCCTGGAAATTCAGGCAGGAAGATTGCAACTTTGAACCCAACTTGGACAACTTAGTAAGACCCTATCTCTGAATAAAATACAAAAAAAGAATTGAGGATATAGCTCTGTATGAAAGTCCTAAGTTCAGTTCCATGTTACAAAAAAAAAAAAAATTAACACAGCATAATTAAAACTGCTGATCAAATTCCAACCATTTTTGGATCATCTTGCATCCATGTATTTATTTAGCAAATGTTTATTGAGCAGTTATTATGCTCCACATCCTGGTTCTAGATGCTGGAATATGTGATAAACAAGAACATGGCCAACTGCCTTTACAGTGGAGAAATGAAAAAATAAACAAGATGATAAATCAGTGAGACAAGTGGGCTTCTATGATGTATGTAAAAAATGAAACAAACACCCAGATATATTAGCTGATTTTAAGTGGTTCCTAGAAGACGTGGTATGAAGGCTGAGATTCAAGGTCTGTAGGAAAAATAGACAAGGTGAAACAATTAGTGATGATACAGGTGCATGCGGACAAGGTAGAAGGCAAGCACCGATTATATTTGAAGAAATAAAAGAACAAGGAATGAAGGATAAAATGTAAAGGAAAAACTGAAATAGATGTACAGATAGACATCTTATGATTGAACAGCCATCCAGCTCATAATACTCTTTGCCTACTAGCTGTCCTGTTTAGAGAGGGTGTGCCTACTTAGGAATGTCACTGCCAGTGTGGAAAGGGACGCTGCAGTGGCCACAGGGATGTGGTCAGCACCTGCTGCTTAATGTGGTGCTTGTAAATCATCCTGGCCTTCTCAGGGGCACCACTTTTAGAAGCCTAGACAGTTACATCTCTCTTTCTCTTAATAAAGAGCATTTTAATTAGTCAGAGGATTGAAGAGAAGTCTTGCAAGATGCCTTTCTAGCATTCACCCTGTGTATAGCACAGTTCGGCTTGCAGTTGACCAAGGGCTGGCAGCACCAAGGCCTCAATTTACCCAAAGTTATTATCCCACAAATCATAGTTTCTTTATTTCTTCATTGACTATTAGCATCAGGAATTCATTTTTTTCTTTGCCACTATTCAAAAAGTAAATGCTTTTATTTTGTTCATTAACTTGTGTATTGCACTGGAATGGAGTTCCTTCAGAGATGCTAGCAAGCAAGACCCACAGGATGATGGCGAGTACTCAGGGGAGGACCAAGCTCCTCAGTGATGAGGGGCAGAGTTTTCTCACCACTGATGTCAGAGCTGGAAGATGCTTAGTTACGTGCACAACATGGAAGTCGAAAGTGGCCTGCACCTGCCAGACACACTGGAGCCCCATGAGCGATCAGGACGGCAAAGGGAATGGGCAGGCTGAGTCCAAGTGAGAACCAAGGGGCCAGAGCTGGGGTGGAAGACTGTGGGCACATGCAACCTTGCAGGACAACAGGAGGATGTGGGGCTTGGTGCAATAGGAACTCCACCAGCTCAGGAAGAGTCTCCAGATATATAAGTTCAATAAGAGTTGAGAAGGTTTCTTCTCTTTGGACACATTTGAACTCTTTAAACAGAGTGCTCAATGAATCTACAGGCCAAAATGTTAGCTTCATCCTTAACTTTTAACACAGGGCTGGAGATGGAAGCCAGGGAGTCCACGCCTTCCAAGCCAGGTCTACCCCTGAGCTAACTCCTCAATACTCCCCAATATTTTCTGCAAAGAAGGCTGTAGCATTGACTTCTCACTGAGTTCTTGAAATTTCTTTCTGCTGTCTCCTATATAACCTTACATAATACCAACCACTCAACATTCAATTTATCAACACACATTAGTTTCTGGGTCAAAACAAGCAGTCATTTCAAATGTTTTTTATTCTCTTCTCCAAGAACACACTAAAAATATGACAAGTGTCAGTGCCCATATTTGCAAGCTAATCTCATTTACACTCAAAGTCTTTGAAGTCCCTAGCTATAATGTGTACACTACTGGCTTGGGAAGGTTTCATAGGACTGAACTATTGACATACAACCTCTTTGGATCTATGGAATATTTACAATTATTAATTAATAGATTTAAATAAAAAAAATACTGGGCGAACTCCATTTTATTTTATTTTTCTCCAATTCAAAATTCTTCTGGCAGCGATAGGAGGACAGAAATGTGAATATTCAAATATCAAACACATGGTCTATCAAAAGTAAAAATTGCTGTTCATACGATTGTTCATATTTGAGTTTTGGATAAAATTTGAATGCTTTTCAAAAAGGAATAGAGTTGCACTGGCTTGGGCAGGCACAGGGAAGGGGATTTGATCCCTGGTGCCTTGCTGGTCCCACCCCCAGGGTGTGCTGAGGCAGTGATTGAGACTGGGCGTGGTGGTGCATGCCTGTAATCCCAGCGCTTGGGAGGCTGAAAACAAGGGTCAGTACGAGTCCAATTTGTGTAGTGAGATGCTGTAGACTCTGTACTAAATACATAAAAATAAAAAGTGTAGAGTCATTTTGCTTAAAACAAGTAAAACAGAAAAAATAAATCATCAACATCATAAGCCTCCTTTGGTTTACCTTACAACTTACAGATTGAGCAAATTTTCAAGTCCATCAAAAGCAGTCCTGGAAATCTTCCTGATCTGATTTTGTTCAAGAGATTGCAACAAACAAATCACAGAGTAAGAAATAGATTCTGCAAATGTGATAAGAATCCTGCTAAATATAATGCTTTAGGCAATTAAAAAGTATTTACAGACATGCTCACTACATTTAGAAATTTACAATTTTCTATTTTAAAAGACTAGATTAAAACATTGGTTTGTCACAAAAGATGATTCAAATATAATTTATATTTATTAAATCACACCCAAAATATCACTAAAGAGCATTAAAACCCAAAGGCCAAATTTTTGTTTTCCTGAAACCTGTCATCTAACAGGAAAATTGTCAACAGTCATAGCAACAAAGGGATGAATTTCTAAACAAACAGATGGAGAGTTTATAACAGTTAGGCATAAGTATCTTCCTTGGAAAAATAAATATCACAACTATTGGCACACAAAGGGCTCTCATAGCATATTTGTTGAACTGTCAAACCCAGAGTCAATTACACCATAGGACATGAAGCTTTTATTATATAGTAGTATCAAGTGGTCCAAAAATGACTTCGATAAAAATCCAGGGAGAAAAATAACAGGTGGCAGAAGTAAATTAGATTTGAACAGTAAAACAAGTTTCAGGAAAATCACCTTTCTGAACTTTGAGACATTTGGAAAGAAAATTCTGATAAATGAAATTTAGAAATTTACTTTCTGATAAATACATGAGAAATTTCTTTGAAGTCTAAATTATGATGGTATGTCCCAATACATGGGAAAATTGCCAGTTGGTTTGGCACAAATGTTCCTGAATGCTCTCTAACATCTAAAACCCTCAAACTTTCTAAATAGCTATTGCCAGAGTTAAATACTAAAAGATTTGTTTTACTATAAAAGATTTGTTTTGTGCATTTTCTCTTTTGTATGGCTAATAATCAGTACTTCCAGCCAATGGAACAAGTAATTTAGTCATGATGCATACACAATTTCACAGAAAGCCTAGAGATTCCCAGTTCTATCTGTTCCTAATCCCAAATTCCCCCAGACCACACTTGCAACTATTATCTGACACCCCAGAAATGTCACCAAAGCCACTTGTCACCATAAATAAGCATTTAATGTCTTGGCCATCAAGAAGGCAGAGTAATCAATCTACAGCATGCAGTGGAGCTGACACCATGCAGAGGTCATGCCAACGACCATGACTACCTCTTAGCTTTAGTCAACAATCCAGTGCGCTTTGTAGCTCACCATTTTAGAAATGTTTAAGCCAGCTAAAAGCATCATGGCCAATCATTGTGTAGCTGATAACAGCAACACATGATGTCCTGAGGAAATTTCTTATTTGTTATTTCGTTATTCCCAGAATGCACTCTCATTCTACTATTTGACCCCAATTAATCCATTTCTTTTAGGTCCTAAAATGGCCACCACACAAACAGTGTTACTTGAAGAATGACTATTCTGTCCTCGTAGTCCATTGCATGTAGAATAGGGTCTAGACAGACAGACAGACATAATTGATGTGTGTGGACATGTAATTTTCACATTTGCTGTGGGGTGCAAGGGTGGGTGTGGGGTGTGGGGTGTGGTAGTGTTAGTGGTTATGCAATCCCAATCTCTTCTCGACCGTAGACCATAGGGAACAATTTAAGTGCATGTTTTCCTATTTCCTCCAAAGCTGTTATGTAGAGACAAAGGGTGATTTATTTCATACGAAGGATCTCTTGGGCATCTCTGCTTCATTCTATTTCAAAACCACAAGTGAGAAAGGAAGAAAGTGCTACATATCATAGTCCTTCTTCTGTATATAAAACGTGCTTGGAGTGTTTCTTTCCACATATTCTTATGTACTTATCTAAATTATGGTAAAAAATAAAACATAATTTACAAAAAATCCAATGAAGTTGTGTATTTTTGAACATTCCAATTCACTTATGAATATGAATAACCTAAATAATATCAAAAAGTGTAAGTCACAGTTCTTCTGGGAAATGTTTTTATTGCTGAGAAAAAAAATCTACTAAAATGGTTCACAGTTGAATGTATTTTCCATCCAGGCACATATTTCTCATCAACTTTTATTCAAAGCATTCTTTTCTGTCAAAATATCTTCATAATTTTAATGGATAGATTATTTTCCTAGCGATGTTCCAATTAAGGTCTTATAGACACTATCATTTACAGTATCTTTGTTTTATTTTTCCAAAAAAAAAATGCATTTGAAATTTATGAGTGAAATTAACTAGATTTGAATGTAAAATACTGGATAAACTCTGGTTCAGGAATGCAGGACAATATATGAGATTTAATGCCCTTTGAGCAAAAATGAGAACAAACTCCAGCAGATTCGTACTTGTGTTTTACACCCTAGTCCTACTTACAATGCTGAGGGAAGTTAAAAATGCACCACACAGACAAAATTCCCACAAAAAGTTACATTTTATTGAGGTTAAATAAAAGAAAATAATTTCTGAAAACAGGAGACGTGATTACACTGATGATCAAACCGTTGAGAGTGAAGAGAAGCCAACGAGAGACCGGCGGTCGGGGCGCCAGCTGCGCCGTCTTGCATGGGCCGTGCAGGCCTCGCACACAGCGTGCACACAGACCTACTTGAGACTACAAAAAGGAAGACTGTGTGGCTGGAAGAACTTCGGTGCAAAACGCCAAGTGGCTCCTAGAAAAGACGAGAGCTTTCAGCACAGCTACAAATTTATCAAAGTGCAAAACCTTAAAAAACATAAAATGATAAAAGCAAAATAGCAAGATGGCTGAACGGAGACCCTCAGGGCTCACCTCATCGTCCATGAAAATGAAGAACGGAAGGAACAGGTATTTGGAAGTGAATGACTATACAGGAACACTAGAAATTAACAACAAGTGACTGGAACCTTTGTCAGTCAAGAGCTGGGACAACAGCATAGTAAAAGAAAAAATATATATATATCCCACCATCTGCCACCAAGACTCCGCAGCCGGGAGGCGGGGTCTTCCTTCTGGAGTTGTAAGAGCGAGAGAGTTTTAGTGTTGTCCTAGCTACTAAAAAGTTCCACAGTCTTTATAGGCTTGGAGCCTACCTGGAAAAGCAACCTGAAATCTGCGCAGCAGCCTGGCTTTGGACGAATGTCTCACACCATCTCCTAGCAAACGTCAAGGCTGTAGTCACCAGGAGCCATCAGGAGAAGCGAGCTTGCTCTGAGACTGGACTGCTCCAGGGGTTAGACACACTGCAGATCTCCACCGCTGGGGCTCCACAGACACTGTGCTGTGCCGCCTGGGGGTAGCTGCTCCCTGAGCCCAAACTCACCAGCACAGTGACTGCGGTGTGATTCCCCGCAGTGACCTCACTGCATGGGAGAACACAGAGCACTATGACTGAAAACCAAGAAAACAGGTGGACTTGCGCCAGGGCCAGGACTGCAGACTGGAACCTTGCAGTGCCCCGTCCCTCCCTACACAGGCTGTCACCGACTGGGCAGGGCCCGTTATCTTGAGGGGTCTTGAGCAACTTCATGGCTCTGACTTTTGGCATGGACATTGGAAACACGGTCTTACTGCCGATGGAGGCGTGGCTGGGAGAACACCCACCCCAGCTAAGACCCCACACCTTGTCTGGCCACATACTGCTGTCATGACAGAGTCTGTGCGTCACAGGGGCTGCTCTGTATTTCCCACCTCTCCTCTCCAGGCCTGTGGCACTGGCTGAAGAAGGACATGCAACACTCACTGCGCCTGGGGCTCCAGTGTCAGAGTGTTTGCTTCAGACAAAGTGAACTCTAACAGCACCTGAGAAAATCTCATCCATCTAACAAGGGCTGCCACCTCCGCAGATGCGCGGTGGGCATCCCCCGCTGTCTGCGCCACATGTGCCTCCATCGCCAGTGTCTCCATCCTTGTGTGTACCACTGAGATGGGATCTCCCCAACCCACTACTGTACACGCCACCAAGGAAGCTATGGTCATCACAACCAAGAAGCTATGGGAAGACAGTGGTTCTCAGGTAGCATCAAGGCCAACACTACACAACAAACCAGCGGTGCAAGACACTTCTTTGAGAGAAAACCACTTCCTCAGTAGGTGACTCCAAGGAGCAGATTACCTGATGCACAGATGTAAAAATGTCAATACAGGAGCACAGGGGATAAGAAAAATTCATAATAAGGTACCCCCAAAAGAACCTAATGACTTTAAAGGAAATTGATATGGATGAAATGCCTCATAAGGAATTGAAAAGAATAATTATAAAATATTAATTGGACCTAAGAGAATAATAAAGGTAATAGTAGTAGCTAATAGTGATAATCAATAGTTAAATTAGGAGGACAATGCAGGATTTGAATGGGAAATTCAGCAAAGGAGGATAATGGGAAAAATACAAACAAATGAAAAACTCAGTAGCTCAGGTAAAAATGGAGCTAAAAGTCACAGCACATTAGATCAAGTGGAAGGAATAATATCTAAAGACAAATATTTTTAAATATTGTATTCACATCAAAGAAAGGATGAAGAGAGTACTCGACATCTATGGAATGACATTAAATAAATAAATCTCACATTTTTGCAAAACTGAAAGGTGACAAGGAAAACGTTAAAAGCAGAGAAAAAGTACTAAATGAAAATAATAGCAGAAAATTTCCCTAACCTTGGAAAAGATCTTCTCACCACATAATATTATAGTCATGCTGTCAAAAGTACAAAACAAAGAAAAAATTCTAAAATATGCAAGCAAAAACTGTCCCATGTGTGTTCACTTTGTTGATCTTCCCTTTACGGATTTGTTTAGAGACCTTTGTAGTAAAACATTAAGCTTTAACAAAACATGCATATCAAATACTTTTTCAAAGTAAATATAAATTGTACTACTTTTTGACTTTCTTTATCAATCATGAGACGCAGATGTTTCAAATTTTGTATGTAATGGAATTTATTGGTTGTCTCTGTGGCTCTTAAGAGACTTTTAAATCATGATTAGGTTTCCTTAAATCTAAACTTATATTTTAAAGTCCTTTCTTTTCTGGTTAGTATAGTTTCACTTAAGGCTGAAACTATAAATCATCTGGAATTGATCTTCGTTTTTTTCCACCTTACTCATGTATTATCATTATTATTGATTGAAATTCTCATTTTTTTAGTGATGTGCAGTGTTACTGTAATCTACAAGTATCTAGATTTATTTCTACAAAATGAAAATATTTTAGATATTGTCATTATCTAATGTTTATTTTCTATATAGAGGTAGTTTCTGCTCCTTTAATTTTTTACTATTTTCATAAATGTTTCTTTCTAAGTATATTTTGAGCATATGTTTCAAACTTCAAAAATTTCTTTGGATCTGTTAATTAATATTTAAATTTTACAAAATTGAATTTACTTAGTTAAGAATATGAATTGTTTTTCTACTTATAGAAATCATTTTTATTTTATTATCAGAAAGCATTTTAGAAGCATTCTCGTTGTGTGCCATATGCATTTTTTTTTTTTAAAGATTTGGGTTTTTTTTT
>NDGM010227222.1:0-10712 GCA_002564305.1 Octomys mimax | reverse complement strand
ATTTATTTTTATTTTTTTGGCTGGCTCAGCCCACCCTGGGTGTGGGGCTGGCGCGGCATGTGGTGCTGGGGATTGAACCACAGTCCTTGGGCGCTTGCCTAAACTTGCCTAAGCAGGCACTTTAGGCTGCTGAGCTATTTTTCCAGCTCTGCAGTTCCACATAATTTCAAATTAATTGTATTAGCATATAGTTGTAATGCACAAGAATTACACTCCTTCTGAGGAATTGGTATGCGCACACACACACACACACACACGTTTGTATTTTCATTCCATTCCCTTTGCTCTCTCCCCTCTTCCCTCTTCTTTTTCCCAACTCCAAAACAATCTGTCTCCCTCTTTCCTGCTATCTCTTATTTTGTGCTTTAATTTATGTATTTAGGACAGGATCTACAGGGTCTTGCTACATAGATTGGACACGTAATGATTCTCCTGCTTTCAGCCTCTCAAAAGCTGGGATTACAGGCGCACGCCACCACACTCAGTCTCAATCACCTTCTCAGTGTGCTCCGGGGGCGGGGCCGGCACAGAATGCTAAGGATTGAACCCTGGTCCCTGTGCCATGCCTAAGCAGGGGCTTTAGTCCCCTGAGGGATCTGGCTGGTCCCTTTAATTTATGATAATATGTATTTCTCATATAAGCAAAAGCATATGACGTTCAACCTCCTGTCTGATTTAATTCACTTAACATTATGAGCTCAAGGTCCGTCCTACAAGGCCTAAGTCCATTCCTGAAGTGTGTGTGCACTACAGACATGCTCGGGTTATGGACCACAGATGCTCCTCCCGCAGTGAGTCTCTCTGAAAGAATCGTATTGCACTGGCCCTCCTTTGGCCCGCTTTCTCACTTTGTGGTCAGTGCAGCCGAGAGGATCTGAGCACACGCTGTCGTCCCTGGTGGGGCAGGACCGCCATCACTTCTGCATCGTGACTTCTGCATTACTCTCAACGGAACTAAGGAGTCCTACGTGGGATGTGCCCGACCAAACCTCTGGAAACCTTTGACATGAGAGCCCGGCCACTCTTCTGTCATGGATATGTTGTTTTGAGTCTTTAAAGTCTGCATTCCATTTTAATTCAAAGTTGAAAACTAAATGTTTGCTATTATGGCATTCTAGTCATGATAAAGGATCCTAGTAGGGCATCCATTAGGCCTAGTTTTCCAATATCAAATTGCAAATTGAACTATGAATGCAAGATTCTTGTTTTTGTAAAACATCAATAATATTTTATTAATTGTGAAAAATATATCACACAAATGTAAAGTATTAATATAGGAAATTGGCTAAAAGCCAAATTCTGTAACAAATTTTAATGCAAATATATCTCAAATATTTGTAAAGTAAAAACAATCATAGTAAAATTTCTATGCATCCACCTAGTATACAACTGCCAAAAATGTTTTTAGAAAAATTATTTATCTGAAACGATAGAATGAAATTATCAAATTTAGGGCCAGTGGTATAGCTCAGCAGACTAAGCACTTGCTTAGGTAAGTGCAGGGCCAGTGTGCTATCCATGCAGGCCCCGCCCCCAGGCGCGCTGAGCTGGCAATGGAGTCTGGGTGTGGTGGTGCACACCTATAATCCCAGCACTAGGGAGGCAGAAATCAGGAAGATCACTGTGAGTCTGAGCTGCGTAGTGAGACCCTGCACACACACACACACACACACACACACACATACACACACCCTTTAGAAATTATCAAATTTACAATATTTCTCATTATGAAAATAAAAAGGGCCAGTGGTGATTTAAGATATTTTACCTGTTTTTTTTTTAATGGTGACAAGCATCTTTAAGTGGTCAATTTGCATTGACTTAAAATGTGTTAACCTTACCAGATAATGTTAAAAGTGAGGGAGAAAGCACACAGATCTGTGTGCTGCACACATAGCTTCGTAGCATCGGAGATTATTTCAATTCCAAAGGCCCATGAAATAGTCTACTGGTTGTCCTAACTCCTTCCATAGAACCCATAATTGTTTTCCAAAGGGCAGATGGCAAGAGTGACCTTTGTTTCTGTCTTTCTCCATGTACTCTTGCTTTTTTCTTTATTTTCGGTGTTACAATTATCAAAACTATGTACGCTGAACTCCACATGCAGAACCCCTGGCAGGCGGTCTGGCCATCTTCTGACCATGGATAAACATACCGTGGCCCTCAGCCAGCTTGCTATTTTTCTTTTGGGTTTGTTTGATCCTCTGTGGCTTTCTCCTTCACTCGCTCTTCGGGTCTCTCTGCTCCCTCCTCCTTATTACAGCTGAATGTTCCCTGAGATGCTGCCATTGGGCCCATTTTCTGCTTAAATTATAGAATCATCCCAGTGCCTCAGATTCCCTCCATGGCTTCTGCTGGTAGCACAACTGTACTTTCCCACTCTTGGTGTCTCTGACGCCCTGTCTTCTGGGGCCTTGCTGCACAGGGAGGCAATATACTCTTCCCAGTCAGCTACGTCTTAGACTGGAGACATCTTTTGTGAGCACAAACCACGGTAGTGCCAAGCAACCCCCAGGTGGCATCTGCATGGCTCCTTACACTGGGCTTTCTCGTTCTGGGTGGCCACAGCTGGGTGTGGGAGACTCAGGACCACACCTGCAGCCCAAAGCAAGATCACGTGGATGGCCAGCCCCAGACCTGCCCACTGGCCTTCCTGCCTTGGGTTTTATTCCCAGGAAACCAACCACAATCCCCGCACGTGGTTCTTCCCTCCCAGGCTGGCCCTCTTGTTGGTGGCCTTGTGTGGCTTCCCATCTCTTCTTTCTAAGGACCTGAGTGTTTGGCAGAATCTTCTTCCTTTACAAGTGTTTTCTAAGTCTGTGTCATACTGTATCTGATTAAAAAACAAACCCCATGCATCATAAAATTATTAACACCGGATGAAATAGAAATCTACCTTGGAGCTCAAGAACATATTTGTGAATGCTCAAAAGGCTCTGGGCACCTGGAGAACATGACAATAATGAGATGTTTTTATTCCGACACTTAGACATTTCGCCCCGAGCACGCCTGCCCCTGACCAAGGCAGCAGCACTCCAGCCATCCGACCACTTTGCCTCTTGCTGCTTTGTCTCTCGCACGCTCGCACGGGGCCAGCAGGAGTTCCGCACACAGAATGCATGGCGACTCTCTTCTCCTTCTTCAGAACAGCTGATAATCCTGGAATTTAGGCTGCCTTCGCTTCTTTAATCACAAATCTGTTTCCGAATGCACTGTCTGTGCTCCTCCCCTCAGTTCCACCCTGCATATCATCTGCCCAAATCCTGTTTTTCAAAACACATGTCGAAACATCTGAGCTGATTTTTGCAAATGAGCTCTGGCTCCAACTGCTCCTGGGGCAGATCCTCCCCTCAGGGACAGTCCCCTTCACACCGCCGGCTACATTCCAGCTTTTCTCCGCTTCAGGAGCATTCTGATGCTGACCGTACCTGATAACCTAAATCTTTCTCCATTTTTCTCTCTGCCATAATTCTATTATTTTCTTAAATAATTCTCCTAACTTTTCTTTTTTATCAGATCTCACTTATGAAAATGTTCCTTCTCAATCAGAACAAGTCACTCACAGTAAATGATTCTGTTGTGAATCCATAGTAACTTGTTCAGCCTACATTTTGAAACTTCTCTTAAAAATTGTCATCTTTACAGCTTTTCTAGTAGCTACCATTTGCAGAGTGTAAAAATTGTACCTAAAATAAGCTTGTAACTAGTAGTGCTTCAAAATGTTATAGTAGAAGCTCAAGGATAAAATAAACATATTTATCTGGATTAAAAAAGAGTTAATCTATTAAGTACATACAGGAGCATTATTAGGTTTAGAAAATATAATCAACTGCTATAAAAATGGGTTTCACTGTTAATTTTTTAATATGTTGTCTCTTGAAATTAAAAATAAAGAGGAAACAAAAATGGTTCCGAGCAGCCAGCCCTGAACAGAAGCGTGACTCTACGCAATGCTGAGGTGCTGTGTGCTGTAATCCCGGAGCTTCACCCAGCAGAACACTGGCCAGGAGATTCAGGCAAGTGCAACTGTTAGAAGATGCTTCTGCTGGCTGTTACTATGGAAACCAAAGGAGAAGAGAAATGCAGTGTTAAAGGGGAGCATCAGCGGGAGCTGCTTGTAGCTTAAGTTTGTGGCAGACATTAGCTAGAAATGCACTATGAGAATCAATCTGTCTTCCGGTGGTATTATTGAAAATCCACTAAGCACTCCTATTTAGCACCAGGATGCTTTTAATATTCAATTTCTATGTGAACATCAAGGCAATTGGAACTTACACTTGGCATGAATGCATCTGTGGCTTAAAAATCTGGGGATCTGGCTGGGTATCAATCTAATAGCTGTCTTTTAGGGTTCAGCATATATAGAGAAAAGTAAATCATTTACATTCATCAGCACATTCATGATGATTTTTAACTGACTCACTTAATTTGGCTAGGAATACCTGCATATTCCTAATCTGTGCAAACGTGGCTTCACCAGGGCCACGCTACCGGGCATGAGCAGTGCACATATTTTATTTTTGATAATTAGATGCCAGCATGGAATGCTGCAGTGAAATATTTGAAAGGGAGCCTTATAATAAGAGATTGTTCTAAATGAGCTAAAACATGAGTGGCAAGAACTGGGCTAGCGCGCTATCAATTTTCTCAGAAGACAATACAGAGCGCGCAGATGCTGGTGTTTCGAAAAAGTTATCATTTTGCTTGAATGCTTAACAAATTTCAGAGTCACTTCACCTCACGGCACAGCGCTAGTGTTTTCTCTATCTACGCTGAGTAGCCTGGCTTCCGGGGCCTGGCGAAGCGTGTGTGGCACCCCAGCTCAGCCTCCAATAGTCCTTAAAGCTTCCCTGCAGATGAGAAAAGACCGAAAGTATTTGAGTATTTTTACAACCCTAGCAGAACAGCATACATTAACATTGTCGTTTACCTCACTTTAAGAACTGAAAATAAACCTGTGTCTGAAGAGCTGGTCCAACAACGAGAAACATGAAACAGAGCAGGCGTTGCCAAGTCCTGCCCCTGGAGGACACCTCCTCACCCGCTCGCTGAAGAATCCCGTCTCAACAAGCGCCTGAGGAGGAGCCAGGGAAAGAACATCCCTAACGGAAGTGCACTTTCAGACTTGCCAGATAGGGTTGTTATGGTTGGTGTCCAGGTGTCCCCGCGCACCCCACGCAGTCACTGGTGCAGCTTCTCCAGTGTGTGACTAATTCCTGATCCGAGGCGGGGGCTATGCGTGTGGCGGCCACCCCCGCCCTGGGGCGGATGCCTGAATGCAGTGTAAGGAAGGCAGAGAGGCGTGCTGGCTGCGCAGCGGCGGCTCTTCCCCTTGCTCTTTGCTGTTTTCCGCCACCACAAACTGCTGCTCTCTGCCCTGTGCCGCATTACCTTGGAGCCAGCCAGGCATGGGCTGAACTTCCCACAACTGCGAGCAAAATCAATCTTTGCTTCCTTAATTTTGGGTCTTGGGCATTTTGTCCCTGCAGTGAGAGCAAAGTAACTGAGATAGGTACCAATGTTGTAAAGATTCAGAAAGCTGCAGTGTACTGTGCGAGGGGAGCTTCACAGTAAGATTGGCGTGTGTGCTTGAGGACATCCTCCTAGTGCTGCACAGGAAGGCTGAATTCTAGGGTCGCTTTGGGCAAGGAACAAGAGCTAATATGAAGAGACCAGCCTGGTTGGCGATGCCCAGCAAGCATGGAGCCACGTTCGTGGGACTCAAGGAAGGGGAGCAAAGTCTAGTGAGACGCAAAGTGGAGCTCAGACTTTGTCTTGGGGAGCCCTCGTGTGAGCAAGACTCTGTGCATAACTTAGACATTGAGAGGAGAGCAGCAGAGAGCAGGTGCCCCCAATCACACAGTAGGACACAAGCAGCGCAGGGACTTCACAGACACATATCTGAATGGCAATGCTCCAGCAAGATGAGACAGAGAGGCACGTGCATGGCTGTGTCACTGCACTGTTCAAGGAAACAGAAAATGTGGCGTGAGCTTAAAATTCTTGTTGGAAATTGAAAAAAATAGATTGGTGAGCATAGAAAACAATCATCATTGTCAAAAGTAAGCTCTAGGGTTTCTGCCCAGAATACAGAAGGAAAAGCCAAAAGAAAAGGATGAAAAATCCTCCCTGAAATTACCAGTGGTGGCCTTGGCCAGAGTCTGTGCTCCTGACGACAGAAGTGGTGAAAGGCCCCCCACCCTTCAGCATTAGCTCTGCGACACCTGTGCCACCTCTCAATTATCTAGGACAAGCCACAGCACACCCGTGAAGTCCCCATGCTCTGCTCCTGCATTACCGCCACGATACCGGTGCCACTCCCAATTGTCTAGGACAAGACACAGCACACCCGTGAAACCCCCATGCTCTGTCCTGCAAGGGAGTAGCCCAAGCACTGCACCACGCTGGATAGACGTGTGCTGCAACAGAGAGGATCAAGCTGTACTCAGCCCCCCCGCCCCCGGACCTGGGCTTTCCCGTTCTTGGCCTTCACCGACAACTGGAAACAGAGCGTTCCCTGGACCCCTCTTCCCTGAGACAGCTGACCTCGTCAACACAGTGCCCTCGTTAATGTGCCCAACACCACTCACTGGGCATCCTCCATGGGCTTCTCCCAGCCCCCTCCAGCCCATTTGCCCCCCCACCCCACCCTGCGAAGGCCCTTTCTACTTGCTCTCTGAAGCAGAGGCCTTGCAGCGGGGCATTCTCGTGGTGGCAGCGTTGTACTCTCCCCTATTACAACTGAAGTTCTGAATGGCCTTTCCTTATGAGAGTCTAGGAAAGGTTTTATCAATAAAGAGGACAAAGGAAAATTCACCCTAAGAATCTTTGGTGCTCCTAAGGAAAAGAACAAATCAGGCAATTTGGTGTAGAAGCAAAACAGAACCACTTTTTGAGCTCAAAGATAGCTTCATGGGCTTCTCCCTAGGAGGTGAAGCACACAACGAGTACAGAAAATGAAAAGCCTACAGGAAAGGTGCCTGCACATGCTGCCAAGACGTCACCAACCAGCTGAGTGGCCAAAGTGAAGCTTCTTTGGGGTCTCCCCACCCCCAATTCATGTCTCTCCTCCTCACCTCTCTTCTGCTGTGGACAGCTCTCTCCTGAACGTGAGAGTGAGGCTTTGTTGTCAGCTGGGTTGGCACCTGGGAATTGGTAGCGTGCTCTTCAGGGCATATCAGGGAGGGTCAGGAAGGCGAGACCTGGGGTCCCTGCTGCCTGCCGCCCCTCTTCTCTGATGCTGTCTCCCTGCTCTGCTTCCGAGCCACCATGAGCCAAGCAGCTTTGCTTCCCCACAGCCCCCGTACAATGGTCCTGCCCTGGGGCCCTCCCACCATAAGTGTAATGGAAGCCTTAGGCTCCAATTATGTATGTCAGATATTTGGTCCCAGTCACAAAAAGTCAGCCTAATTCTGTGTCCCAGCTCTAAATCTCTATGTGCGACAAGAATACGGAGCAGGCAGCTGTGTGGCTTAAAGGAGAAGCTTGTGATGACTACAGGGGAAGTGGGGTAGTGCACAAACCCTGCCTGCCCAGCAGGGCCCGGCCAGGCTGAGGCTCTGGGTCCCGCAGTGCCATGGCGAACCGAGCCCGGAGGGCTGCCGAGGCGGGACGCACCCGAGCGTGGTCCACACGCACCCGGCAGCGGTCTGCCTGGAAGGGAGATTCCCCGACCACCGCGGCTGCTGGTGCACCTGCACCCTGGGGCTCAGGAGGTCGCCGCCCACCAGGGTCTCCTGTGGGAAGCTCTCGGCTGCTGGCCCCGCTGCGCCAGCAGAACCAGGACCTGCAGGTCGTGCTGGGCTTGGGGAAGCTGCGGAGAAGTGCCCTCCGCGCCCTCGTTTCGCAGCCATGGTCGCATCTGCGGGGCTCCTCCCAGTCGCTCTGCCTTCCTCGCCGCTGGTCCGTCCGCTCTTCTCCGCACACAGCAGCGAATGGACGGCCTTGCTGCTCCTTCCCGACGACCTTTCAAGGGCCCTGCGCTCCGCAGGGCCGCAGCCGCGAGGAGTGAGCCACAGGACCTGCCGCGAAGTCCTGGCTGCCGGCGTCTTGCCGGATTCCTCGTGACCGGGAGCCCACACCGTTCTTGTCACCCTGACATGCTAAGGCAAAATGATGTCCAGTCTGGAAATGTATGGTGCGACTTTGCTGTGATGTCGTATTTTCGTGCATAAACTGAGCGCTCTCACCTTCGCGGTCTCGCGGCCGCTTCTTGTTTGTGCGGGGATTGAACCCGCTGTCCAGTGCAAGCCTTGCGCAGGCTCTACCTCTGCGCTACGCCGCTGCTCAGACAGGCTAAGAATTTTAGTGCATGTGTCGCATTCATGGAATGTTACGTGGTTTTCTAAAATAAAAAAAAATACTGTACTGACAAGGTTAACAGGCTTTCACAAGCGTTTCAGTTGTCTACCCATAGAGTAGTAAAAACCAAAAGCTGATGAAACAATAATAAGCAGTTTTTATTCTTTTTTGTAAATGACTCAAACCATTTTCAGTATCTATAAAACAGCAATTATAAAATTCATATTTATGGGTAAAATGTGACAAATAGCTTTCTGATATAAGAATGAAAACCACACAATACTATACATTTTAAAAATATATATACAAGTGATTATCACTAAAAAATAGGACAAGATAATACCCCTCCGCGGCCTGCCCAGCGCCATGAACTCTTGCACTGCGGAGCAGCCCGTGGAACGATGCACATGCTTCAAGTGCGCGTGGTACCTGTGCAGTGCAAGAGGATTTCAGCTCTGAAGCGTGAGCGACACCGACTAAAATTTCTGAGAAGACTAGAAAACAAAGAAATCTCCAAATCACAAGATTCTATTGAGACCTACTGAGATATCTTTTATGTATAATTAAACTGTAGCACTAAAACTAACTTCTAAGGTGAGAAATAAGTACTTAATTATGCCCTCAGTTCAATTTAGGTGATTATGGAAATGCATTAAGTCTTTAAGACACAATGGCATCATTGCAGTCAGTGCAGAATGGTGTCACCTGTAATTATCATTCTTTCCTGTCTGAAAAAAGTTTTATATGCCTTGAGCGTTAAATTGGCCCAAAGAAACTTTTGTGGAACAAAATAATGAGAGTGTTCACTAAGAGATAGGATCCTCTTTTTTCCTCTAAGTATTCCATTGATACAGATTTTATTTATAAGGTAAAAGAAGTATGTGTTTTAAAAATGGTTGACTATAAAATGTGAAATAATAGTATTTCGATTGATACATGAAATAGCAATTCACCTTTGTGCTCAAAAGTGTTTTCCAAAAGCACGTCATCAAATTTACCTGTGCTCTGACAGTGAACTTTACACAAATAAATATGGAGGCGCACAGCCAGCAGTGCAACTGTGTTAGGCAACTTTCGAAATGCAGTAAACTGCAGAGAATTCTCTTCTTTGAAGTAAGCTGCTTGTTAATGAAAGAGAAAAGAGAACAGAGAACTAAAGATGGCACCACTTGCAGACGACCGGCTGAGGCCGCCTCCACAGCAGAGAGGAGCGCACCCGGAGGGCCGGTGGGGTTGCTGCCCACAAGCGCCCTGGCGCCTGGCAGGGGCAGCCCGGGCTCTGGCCTGGACTCTAAGCTGCATCCTGGGAAGACTGCCCTGTATTATTGCCTGAAAACTGGAAACAATGCAAGTGCATGGCGTTAGGTTGGCAGAGCAGCCGTGGGTGCAGTTTGAGTAATTTTCAACAAATTCTGAATTTTTTTACATTGTTCTGGGTGACGCCTATCAGTGGACCAAAATAAGTAATGTGTGTGGTGTGATCTTCAGCAAAAGCCAGCAGTAATGTCATCAGCCGACTTGAGCTGAGAAGGGTTGGAGCCGCTCTGAGTGAGTCAAAGCTGCATCACCCAGAGAGCGACCCTGGGCACGAGGGGACAGGAGGTGCGGACTGTTCTCCTGGGACAGTGGCCTGCAGTGCAGGTCTACTGCGTCCTCTCAAGGGAATAGGATTGGTGCTCAGGATGAAGCAAGAGGGCAAGCACAGTGCAGCTCCTGAGAGCCACTCCTGCCTGGCACAGGCCTGCAGCCCCATCCGCTACCTCCTCTGCAGCTCCCCACTCACAGCTGTGTCCCTGACACCGCCTCCTGCACAGCCAGCACCCAACCCTCCTGCTGCTCTCCTCCAAACAGGCCAACGATAGACTCTACCCCCATGAGCCTGACATCTGGGGAGGGTATGTTGTTCCCATGAGTATTTTTTTAAATTTTAAATAATTTTATTGAGAAACAAATAGCAATGAGACAATTTCAAAACTGATTACTAGCACAGCTTCAATAATTAATGTATTGCATATTGTTGTCTTAGTGAATATTTGTTGTACAAGATGCAGACATGATATCCTGTCCACAAACACTGTTCAAATAAATCTCTCTATTCATTGAATTAAGAGAATGCATATGTTGAGCTATAGGGGAATCAGGTCAACGATTTCTGACATTGCCAGTCAAGTGGAAGACCCAATACTATCATGGGCTATTGGACTCTTTTAGAATATTTTGCTGAGTTTACATACCTATAATATTCAAATGATGGAACTAAGCAAAAAAGGGGATACAGATGAACGTCCATTTTGTACCTGTATATTCAAAGTGGTTAGGATAGATACACAGTTACATTCTCTTAATGCATAGAGTGATTTGTTCCAATGGTGTTTGTAAATAGGATATCATGTCCACATCTTGTACAGCAA
>NDGM010227020.1:0-10776 GCA_002564305.1 Octomys mimax | reverse complement strand
CACTGCTCTTGTCTTCTAAGGAGCACACTTACCTCTCTTCCTACTGTCCTCCAATCTTGTCAATATATGCAGCATGACTTCTTCTTCTTCTTCTTTTTTTAAAAACCAGATTATATCACTTTAGTCACATACTTGACACATTTCATGAGTTGCCAACGCAGTTAGGGTGGTGCCTACAGCACACAAGTGGCCTACCGGGTCCTGCATGACGTGGTTTGTTCTAATAGATCCACGGTCCTGTCCCCTCTGGCCACATTCACCTCCATTGTGTTCTTTCATCTCCTCAGAGGAATCAGGTTCTTGCTAGTTTTTTAACTTTGATGTATTTTATTTTTTCCTATTTCAAATAGTTTTCTACTCTTCCTGAATCTTGCAGAGTCTTACCAACTTCTTTATCTTGGAGAGGGGGCCTGCCTGATATAGTCATCTCCATGAAATCTCAGTCATTTTCATTTACACTGATTGCCACTTCCACCACCAGCATCGCTCTATGTGCTGGTACCAGTTTCTTTGTGTTCAATACTTGTCTTCTCACTAAACCTCACACTTCTGGGCCATGTCTGTTTTGTTTACCATCGTATCTGCGGTGTCTAGGACAGTGCCTGGGACAGAATGACTGCTGGAAAAATATTTGTGAAATGAAAGCAGAGTTTTGGGGACTCTGTCAAAGTTTACCAGAAAGGTAAATGAAAGGGGACTTTTCATTTACATCTTTTGGATCCGAAGCTTTTCAGGCAAATAGACACACTGAATATCATTGTTTCCAAGTATCCTGAAGTTCCACCTGTCAGTTGTAGACTGTTTTGTACTTATTGAGTTGTTGTGGTCAAATGTCTTTTCTTTCTGGTAGAGATACATCCCTCAATTAGATAGAAACACCACTTCGAAGTGACACTTTGCAACTTTAAAACTGGCTACCTCCATATAAAGCACACAGGAGGCAAAAATATTCATCTCATACCCTATTACTAGTCTTCCCCACAACTCTAGCAAATATGTGGACTATAATACAGAAAATTAATATGCAATGAATAAAATGGGATTAAATTGACCAAAGTCTAGATTGTCAATGACCTTTTAAACCACAAGAGGGAGCTGTTTAAACTCTTGTTGAATATAAGGAATCCATCAGAAAGATGAAATTTGGCAATAACAGGGTTGGCCAGATGGACACCTATTTATATGATATTGACTCCGGAATTCCACTTATTTTTGAGCTACAGAATTTTCAATTCTTATCTGCAATGCAATTTGCGTTTTAAATAATGTTATTAAAGGCAGAGGATTGTTTTGCCTTAAAATGTTAGTCTAAATCTCATTTAAATAGTGCAGAAAATGCAAGTCTTCCGTTAGGTGACAAAGAGATGGTAATTCCTTTCCAACAAAATCTATTTTGTAAATATTTGTTAATGAACAGCCTCTCAAAGAAATAGCTTTTCTTAAAAAAAGAAAGAAAGAAAAAAGAAATAGCTTTTCTTTTTTAAAAAAATCACCCCTTCCTTCAATAGTTGATAAGGTTTTAAACATTTAAATATTTGAAAGCACCATTGATAACTCTTAAAAACAGTGAAATGTAATTGTGATATAAATATAGACCTATCATGGACCGAGTTATATAGTTAGCAACTCCTGCTAGCTCTCCTGGTCAGCCTGAGATGTGGTTAAATTGTTGCAAGGGACATGACCGAAGGGCAGAAATGATTTTGTGCACAGGGGCTCCCGAGAAGGCAAGTTGTTTGGATTCAGATGATCAGTAGTAATAACAAGGGCAGCCTCCTTCAAGGAATGAAGAGTCCAGGCCCTGTGCTTATAGCACTGCATTCAGACTAGCTCAGTGACTCTGTGGTAGCTGCTGTTATGATTTTCATTTTAAAGATGAGAAGACAGAATGGTTAAGTGACTCGCATAAGCTATTAAGTCAGGGAGCCAGGATTTGGATCACCTCCAGGTTTATAATTGTGATTCTTGTCAGTTGGCAAATCTGACGGTGAGTCAAGTCATCAGGGGTCTGGGCAAGACTGCTTCTCTCCCCATGACGTGGTCAACCTGTACATAGATAGCATCCTTCTTTTGATACCTTTATGCTTCTGCCAAGATTCTCTTCTTTACATCATGTGTTTTTCCTAAGAGGGGGGGAAGAAAGCTATATCTAAGATTTTTTTTTTTTTTTGCTGACTCACTCATGTGAGGTCATACTTTATGAAAATAAAGACAAACTTTTCAGAATCATAAAAAACAGACGTCACTTACTGTTAAGAGAGAAGCTACTAAAATATTCTGAGACAGATGACTTTTTAAAAATTCCTGCACTTTTCTATAGTAGTTCTGGAACCTGGGTGTGCTTTAAGTAAATATTCAAATATATTCTGTGAGTAGAATCTTAAATATCATCCTCCTGGCTCAGGGTGGGGCCATGCATCATATGTTACAGGGAGAGAGAGGTTTAAGAATCCTCTTGCTAGTGATTGTCTATGATCTTCCTGCTTTATAGTTCCTTCCCCTTCAGGGCTACTCTAGCTGGAATCTTTAAATACTTACAAAACATTGTTGATCGTTCTTAAAGCATTTTTTAGAAAATGTTGATTCCAAATATAAAAATGACCTACATTTCATTGTTTAATCTTTTGTAATATTTCCTCAGGTCTCCACTCAAATTTTTCTTATGATTGTATCACAGAACTTGAAACAATTGTTATTTATTTATTTATTTATTTTTGGCAGTACTGGGAATTGAACTCAGCACCCTGCCCTTGCCAGGCAGGTGCTTAGTCCACTGAGCTGTCTCCCCAACCCTGAAACAATTCTTAAGGAAGAACAACAACAAAAACCCCAGAGTGCCTTAGGATTCACGCATTTTCTGCTTGCTATGGTTTGAATACTATTTGTGTCCTCTGCAAAAGGTCATGTGTTGGAAAGTTGGGCTTCCAGGTGGTACAATGGTCTGATCCTGCTGAGACTGGCCTGTGGGTTAATTAGAGGCATGCCTTTCAATGGGGTTATGGGACTGCAGTTGCTCTCTCTGCTTCCTGGCTTGTGCTGTGGCTCTGCCTCCACCTACCCTCTGCTCTCTGTGCTCTTGGTTACCTGCCGTAGGCCCTGTCCTGAGCCCGAGCCTGCACTGCACCTCCAGATCCATGTGCTAGAGAGTCCTTCTGAATTTGAGTGGAAGGTGGGTAAGTAGCCAGGGTCAGGCATCGTAAGGGTGACAAAAGCCAGCTGATCTGTTGTTTATGCTTTAAACATATTTTTAAAAATTGGATTTCATACAGAATACTTGTGCTTATTTATGGGGTACAGTGTGATATTCCAATACATGTATACAGTATGTAATAGATCAGAGTAATTGGCATATCCATCAGCTCACGCATTGATCATTTCTGTAGGGGGAACCTTCAACATTCTGTACTAGCTGTTTTGAAATATACAATTAATTGTTACAATCTTAATTATCTTACTAGGGTTATCTTGTAAATTTTGGTGGTGAACCAAGTCCAGCACCAGAACCAAGACTGAAGCACAGGGGCCAGGGAAATGGCTCAGTAGAATAGACACTTCCCTGGCAAGCGCAAGGACCTGAGTTCAATCCCTGGTTCCGCAAAAAAGAAAAAAAAAAAAAAGACTGAAACAAAATTTAGACCTTAGAAATGAGTTCAGATGTGGCAATAGGCATGAGAAGACTGTGAAATAGGCTAAGCCTTGACCCTCGGTCATACCTTCCACTCAGAGTTGCCACTTAAATACAGGCCATTTAATTAAATTCAAATTTTAGTTAAGCCACAAATAAGTTTTCAGATGTTGTGACTATTATACAGACGATATTTATATTTAAAATTATCTACCGTTTATCTGAGATTCAGGTACAACAGAATACTTTAGTCTGCTAAATCTGTCTGCCCTACGTCTTCTCTCCCCCTTCACTGGTCTGTTGGAGCTTAGTGGTTAAGAACCAGACCATTGGAAGGCTTTGCCAACCATGTGAATTTTGACAAATTCTCTGTGCTGAGTTTCTTATCTGTAAAAGTGGACAGCAGAAGCTACTACTTACTGAGTCCACTAATAGGATTAAATGAATGAATGCATTAAAGCACTAAGTGTTTCAGTCAGTTCAGGCTGTTATAACAATAAATACAGATTGAGTAGCTGATAAAGAACAGAAATTTAGGGCCAGCCTGATAGCTCAGTGTACTAAAGCGCCTGCTAGGCAGAGCACATCGACCAGGCTTCCATCCCCGGCCTCGGGGCCCGCTTAGAGGGTGATTGAGACTGGGCGTGGTGGTGCACTCCTGTAATCCCAGCACTTGGGAGGCTCAACACAGGCAGGTCACTATGAATCCCATCTACACAGTGAGACCCTATAGGCCCTGTCCTAAATATACACCTCTCCGCATAAAAACCAGAAATTTATTTTTCATATTTCTTGAATCTGGAACATCCAATTCTGGCACTAGCAGATTTAACATTTGTTGAGGGTCTGTCCCATGCATGGCAGCTGAAGGGCGAAAGGGACCAGGATGCTCCCTTCAACCTAGAGCACCAGCCCACTCAGGAGGGTGGATCATCCATGACTTCTCACTTCCCTGAAGGCCTTTGCATACAAGCCGAGTGCCCTTCATTAGAGATGCTTCAGCCACAAGAGTTTGAGATGTTGGATTTTTAAAAAAATTTGCAATATTTGCCTACATATTATGGGGTACCTTGGGGAGAGGACCTCATCTAAACATGCAATTCATGTATGTGTCATATCCACCTTGCGCACAGAGCTGATGGAAATTTTATGCAGTATTTTTAGTGCATCTGCATTTAGACTATGCCTGATCACGTGGAGTTAGATGTGGAATTTTCCCCTTGTAACATCATGTTTTCATCCAAAAAGTTTCAGATTTTGGAGTATTTTGAATTTCAGATACAGGATGTTCAACTTGTTCTAATCCATTGGGAATCAGGTTTCAGCATTTGCATTATGCAGGGACATATATGTTCAAATAACGCTAATTGAATACTCAACAGATATTAGCTACTAACATTATTATTTTTGGAGATGTCTCACAAACCTAAAACTGGGGATAATAATGGTTGGTTTTATATCATCAGAACTCTTACTTTTATTTCTTTTGAAAAACCATAGAGATCTGAAGGTGTGGTCCCTTGCCCTGTGTCTACTAAGGGTAAGGTTTTTGTTTTTGTGTTTTGTTTTTTTTAAAACAGAGTCTTGCTGTGTAGTTCAGGCTACACCATCATACCATGTTCAACAGACTACTATAGTTTAATTTCTTTCTTTTTAATTTTGCACCATTGGCTTTGCATTTTCTGGGCAGGCACTGAATCAGTGATCTATTTCCCTAATTCTGAGGATAAATTTGACAGAGAAACAGAGAGAGAGAGAGAGAGAAAGAGAGAGAGAGATCTTAGCACTCTGATCATGTAAACTTGTGGATGGCCTTATAAATTAATTTCAAGATGCTAAGTCCAGGGAGAGTAAGTGATGTAGCCAAGATCAAACCACTGTATGGTATATAAAAAAGTAGGACCCATTTCTTGGGTGATTGACCTTGAGGACTCATGAAGTATAGGGTAAAGTGCCTTCCATTACCTCTGGCCCTGTGGTGGGTTAAGTGCCTGTGTCTCTGCTGCTTCTAGAATGTGGGAAACCCTCATGAGTCCTATCCTAGGATGGTAAGTGGATGGGTGGGGCACTCCCTCCTTGAGCAGTGAGTAACAAAACTGGCCACACAGAACCCCAGAGACTTCTTTTGAAGACAATGAATCTTCCCCAAAGGCTCATTCACTGCCTAGGGGTGTGGGGGGTGGTGGTACTTGAGTGCAAGAGAGAATAGTCATTGCTGGAGGGGTCCAGATAAGACAGAGAGGTAGTTGAATATAAATTTATGCTCTACTAATTCATATTATCTATTAATAGCTTAGACATTGAAAGCCTGGGAACAATGAAATCTGCAGCTACTGAGAGATATGTGCTTGCAATATTGATGAGGCTTTGTCCTGTCATTATTTTCTCACTTGAAAATCATGAAGAAACAGGACAGGAAGAAACAGAGCTTTTCTCTCCATCCTATTATCTGCCCCAAAGATTGCTCTTTGGGCCATCAGAATAGAGCAACATGGCTCTCCTATTTCAGCAAAGACTAGGAAAGAAAAAGGAAAGCTCAGAGCCAGTAGACTTGGCTTTGTTTAGATGGAAAAACCAGATGTGGATGAACAGCAAGGCCAGTCTAAACAGCTGGCTTCCCCTCCTGGATGTATGAGGGCCCTAATGTTAGAGCCAGAAGAGAGGGAGCCTGGGCAGGAGGCTCTCTATCTAACACACCACGCCATGAGCATCCTGCGAGCTTGTAGAAGACAGCCAAATCCTAGAGCGAGTCTGGAGAATTCTGCAAGACCATACACCTGTTTGCTGGTGGAACTAGAATCACAATCTTATCCTCTTGTCTTCCCAAATGTTGCTGGTTTCCTGGAAGGACCAACAAATGTCCTTCTACAAACACCAAGCTAAAAACTCTTAGGGACCAAAGGCTGTGAGACAGGAAGAAGAAGGGACCACACTTGCGTGGCTGAAGGGACCTAGGAAATGGGCATAAGGATGGGATTGTATTTCAGGTGCTGGTGCATTTTAAGAGCTAGGATAGATGGTAGGTCTCTTTGTTTTTGTTTTGGTACTGGGGACCAAACCCAGGGCCTCTGCAAGGGTCTACATCCCCAGCGCTTTTTATGTTTTATTTTGAAACACAGTCTTGCTATGTTGTTTGAGCAGGACTCAAACTTGTGATCCTCCTTTTTTGACTTGCCAGAGTGCTAGAATTACAGTAGATTTAAGACTCAGTGTATTCCTCTTAGGAATGTGTGCTCACAGGAAGGAGATGGCAGGAAGAGGTTGGGACATGGAGAGGTTCAGTGACTATCGTAAGGAAAATCTGAAATCTAGGCTGCGATTCCTGTCCATGGAGTATTTGTAAACTAGGTGGGGAGACAGAACATTCACACATGCTTCTGCGAGCGGCTGATTCACTGTGTGGCGCTCAGCTAAACGCTAGGCAGTGCTTCAGGAACACAAGGCGGGGACCCATCTTTCTACTGCTCAGGTGAGCCAGCTTGTGTGACTCGCTCCAGCAAGGAAAGCTGCTTTGTGTCCTTACAATGCCACGTGTGGCTCATGAGGAGACTCAGGGACTTAAATCTGTAGGTTCCTGGGTCAGGGACACAGCGCAGGGGCACAGCACTGCCTGGCAAGTACAAGGTCCTAAGTTCAACTCCCAGTACCAAAAAAAAGTAAGTTCCTATTTATTCAAACAGAAAACACCAGCAGTTTCCAGACAACTTTTCAGAGTGTTTGAATTGTTGTCCTGAAATTGCAATCACATAGTTGCCATTACCAGGAATATGCTACAAATATTTTTCCAGTGACACTGTAGTCAGGATTTTTACTTTTTCTTTTTTAGTCACTTTTTAGATGTCTGCTCTTTTCTCCCGTCTTTTATTTTGGTACAGGGAATTGAATCCAGGACCTTGCGCTTGCCAGGCACGAGCTGTGCTGCTGAGCTACATCCCTGGCCCTCTCTCATCTTTTAGGTCCAGATGGTTGTTTGTAATGTAACCCTTTAGTATCATTTTAATAACAGTTGAAGATGTTGTGTTCTGTGTCCTGGATTTCACAGAGAAGAGACCGAGGAGCCTTTTCCCTGAGGAGCTCACAGCGTGTGGGGGATGGGAGGGAGCCAAGGAGGTGAGACAGTGGCAGGAATACAGATTCCTTTATCTCAAGATGAAACATAAATAGCCTGCAACATGGGCAGCCCCACATGCGATGTGTGTCGGCTGGTGATTAGATCTACTGGGGAACAGCCTTGAAGAAAGAAAAGGAGGATCAGGAAAGACTATAAGGGGTCAGTGGCATTTGAGCTGGTCCTTGAGGAGTAAAGTCACAAAGTTTCAGAGCTAAGAACTCTATCAGGGATGAATGACTAACCTTGTTTGGCTGTAAAGTAGGTTACTTGGGGAGCTGGTAGAGATAAGATAGGAAAACTACTTGGAGAGAATCGTGAGTGAGACATTTGGACTTAGATTCATAAACAGTGGAGAAGCCCTGAAAATGCTTGAGCAGAGGACTGATAAGCAGTCTAACATTTGCAACTGTTTTCTATGTGATATCTTTTTGTTTGTTTTATTTTTCTTGAGACAGAGTCTTGCTATGTAGTCCAGGCTGGCCTTGCTCCTCTTGCTTCAACCTTCTGAGTGATGGGATCACAGTCCTAGTGCTGTCATGCCTGGCACCTAGGACACATGGAACTGTGTGTCCTAGATATGAAGATCATACAAAGAATGACCACATGTGCCACATTGTGCACCACGGCTTATACTTTTTGCAACTTCATATATAAATGTTTTTCATGTAAGTGGTTTTAAATCATTACTGAAGACTTGTCAAATGAAAATAATGTAAGTCTCAAAAGTACTGTGCCAAGTGAAAGGTGCCAAGCTCAAAATATTATATTCTGTATGAATCCATTTATAGGAGATTCTAAAATAGGGCAGGACTACACAGGGGTAAAACATACCAGTTGCTTCTGGAGTTAGGGACTGAGAGGGCTGACCACAGAAGGGTTGCAGGACTTCTTTGGGATTTGAAGTTGTTTTGTATCCTGTTTATGGTGACTATTATGAGAATCAATGCATGTGTTATAGTTCATAGAATTAAGCATCAACAATTTTATGTGTGTAAATTTGAAACACCAATAAGGAATAAAAGTTCAATTATGTTTAGGTAATTTTCTGGAAATATATTTTTTGTGATCCAATACTTGAAAAGCTGGTGATTTCTTTGAATACACAGGTATAGATACAGAGATAGAGATAGAAACACAGACAGAGTCATTCTTTCTTATCCTTGGGAATTAGTTCCAGGATCCCCATGAGATACCAAATCTATGGATTCTCCAGTCCTTTATAAAATGGCACTGTATTTGCATATCACCTATGCACATCTTCTAGTATACTTTAAATCATGTAGATCATTTATAATAAGTAATGTAATATGAATAGTCATTATATTACATTGTTGAGGGGTAAGGACAAAAAAGTCTATACCTATTCAGCACTGATGCAGTTTTCTCCCTAAACATTTTCAATCTGCAGTTAGTTGACTTCTTGGACGTGGAACCCATGGATATGGTGAGCCAACTGTGTGTGTATATAAAATATTATTATGTAAAATATCATTTATTCAGAATGATAAATGAAGAAAAAGTGAATTTCCTCAAATATTCAGGGTCTTTATTAGAGACCCTGCTGGTTCCATTGTATTAAATAAACAAGATACTTGTGAATAGAATATTGTTTTTTCAGTGACTACTCTTGAAATATTTTCTATTAAAGGATATTTTACACATTTTCCAATCTTGTCATATGAAAATTTTGCTTCAAGTTTTTGTGGTCATAATCACATTAAATTTAAAGCTCAGGTCTGATTGGATCTTAGAGTTTGGTTTAGTGACTGATGTTCAAATGAATGAAGTTAGTCTTTGCAGTTGGTTGTTGTACTTTTTTGTTGATAAAGTATCCCATGATAGTTAATGGGACTTTCATTGGAGTGTGGTTATTCAGCATATAATCTGTATCCAAGTTTCAAACTACATTATAGATGTGCTGAGAGTACAAAGTAAAGAGCTTTGTTGCTAATTATAGGCCAGCACAAAAATGGGGACTGGATTATTATAGATTAGAAGTTCCAAAATTATTTCATTCCGTGTTTTCTTTGAAGCTTCTTTTAGTTACTCCAACACACTGTGTTTTTTGCTGAAATGGTAGTTGTTGATTCTTTTAAAATAACACATTGGGGGCCAGCGAGATAGCTCAGTGGACTAAGCACCTATTTTGGCAAGCACAGGGACCAGGGTTTGAGTCCCTGTCCCATCCCTGGGGCGCACTGAGCTGGTGGCCAAGACAGGGCTTGGTGGTGCACACCTGTAATTCCAGCACTAGGGAGGCTGAAACAGGTGTATCCCTATGAGTCCAAGCTGCATAGTGAGACCGTGTACCAAATATGTAAATGAAAATAAAATAACACATTGGCTTTGACTTAAACTTGTATTTAACTATGTAGAGTAATAGGCTTCAAGGTCAAGAGCTGTGCTCCACTCCAATGTGATTATGGTTTGGATATTAATTGGGATGATGCTCTCAGGGGAGGGGGGCCCAGTCAGCCTAACTCCCCTTGGAAAGGAGAACTACAGCTACAAACCACATAAAGTTCTTTTATGACATGGGATAAAATAAACAATTAGGGTGTGGGGCATTTTTAATTCTCATTCTATTGAATGGTTGTCACCAATTACAAAGGACAATATAGGCTGCTGGAGTTATTTTTAAATTAGTAAAATTAGGTTGTCAAGATTTTAAGGTCCTTAAAATATTCTAGGACACCACTTTCATCAGTCCTAATTTGGACAGCTCCATGCCAAGCTGTGTTTCTATTTCGGTTCCTTGTTTCTGCCCCATCGCTGCTAGGCAAAGCCCTACCTGACCCATCGCTGCATCTGACTGTTTCTGTCTCTCCTCCTCTCACTTGCACAGTCGCAAAACTGATTGACAAAGCAGACATATTTGAAATTCTCTAATGGATCTGTGTTGTTCTTGGGATAAAATCTAAAATTTTAAAAAGAACTAAAAAATGATCCAGCCCATGCTGACTCTAGCAGCTGCCTTTCGCTGCTTTCTTTTTTTTTTAAACATTTATTTATTTATTTAGAGAGACAGAGAGAGAGAGAG
>NDGM010226668.1:0-12009 GCA_002564305.1 Octomys mimax | reverse complement strand
GATTATCCTGTCCAAACATTATTAGTACAAATCTTACCTCTCAATGAATTAAGAGAAATTAGCAGCACAATTTCTCATAGCTAAATCTTAGAAAAACTCCAAAGGCCAATACACTGATTAATAGCTAAAGAATATGTGGCAATTTTGTGCAATGTAATATTGCTCAGCTATAAAAACAATAAAGTCAAGGTAAAGGAATATATATCTAGGGACCATACTGATAAGTGAAATAAACCAGACCTTCGTGTGTAAGCATCATATTGTGTAGTTAATGTAAGAACCTAAAAGAGTGAATAAAATCTGAAAAGTATAATAAATACTGTGAAAGGGAAAGGATCAGTTTAATGAGAAGAAAAAATAGGATAAAGAAAGGGACAAAAGAAAAGGGTGAAAACATATCCTTATGTTTATATGCAGGATAGCTTGAATAATTATTAATGAGAGGATAGCCTGAATAATAATCATTATTGATTTCTTCTGGTCTATGGAAAGGAGCAGTTAATGCTTAAACTTTTCTTTCCTTTTCTCCCCCAATTTTGTGCATTTGTATATTATAATCTAACAACTAATTTGAAAATAATTTTATGTAATACAGAAACCATTGCTAAATTTTTATTATTTTGTTTGGTGAAATTCTGAATCGTTTCCAACATTTTTCTTTTTCTTTTACCTTTTGGTATTGTCCTTTAAAAAATTAAACAAACAAATAAATAAATAAATGGGTCAGTTATACTAAATCCAGATGTGCTTTTAGATACATTGTTTATATTTTTTCTTTCTTTTTTTCCAATTGCCTTTTATTTTGTACTTTATGTATATATTGTTTCTCATATAAGAGAAACAATGTGATATTTAAGCTTTTGTGTCTGACATACTTTATTTAACATTATGGCCTCAAAGTGCATGTATTTTCTTACAAAAGGCTTAAGCTGATCCTTTTTTGTGATTCAGTGGTACACAATTGTATATAAATATCATGTTTTCTTTATCCATCCATCTGTTGATGGACATGCAGACTGCTCCCAACACTTATATACTATGAATTGTGCTCCTGTAAACACGGAAATGCATACATCACTGTGATTTGGTGTCTCTTAACTCCTTGGGGAACATTCATCAAAGGAGAATAGCTGGTCCAGTGTAATTTCTAGTTTTAATTCTTAAGGACTCTCCATACTGACCTCCATGGGGGTTGTATCCATTTACACTCCCACCAGCCATGAAGGAGCTTGCCTTTTTGCCTGCAAAAAGCTTGATTTCTTGATGAGACCTATGCTTCCTAGGGTGAGATGGAATTTCAGCATTATTTTAATTACTTTTAATATTTTCATGATTTTATTTTACCACAACTAGTTTTATTTTTAATGAATGATTTGTATTTTAATTTATGTATTTAAAGATATTAATCAGAGAAGGGATTTGCTGGCATCTCAACAACTCCAAAGGGGGTCCATGGTACAATAAAAGATTCTAGGTCTCTTATTTTTAGCCCACAATTTTATTTTACTTGCTTCTACCAATCAGCATACATTGTACACCAGCCTTGTGCCCAGTGTGGACTTACAGTCATCTAGTGGGTGCCTTAGTTTTATTTTTTCATAATCTGCTTCCTTCTTCCATTTTTCACAACAGTTTTCTTTGAATATCCACCCATATCATAAAACTCTATCTTCTGATCTTCATTTATATAGATAATTTTGCTTCATATTTCATTATCAAAAAAATAGAAGCTCCTTATTGTATCCAAGTCAAATGTTTCTATTGCTACAATGCCTGCTATTTCGCTAATCTGTACTTCCAGACTGTTTGGTACTTTGTGTATTGCTATGAGACTGAGTACTTTATATTTTGACTCATGGCTTGGAGAGATGAAAAACCTAAGGTCTCACAGGCATGTCTGACTGGGTCCTTGTGCTGCATCACAATTTACAGAAGGCAGCGCATGGCAGGAGCACATGCAAGAGCTTTGAGCAAAAGCAGAAGAGGTTAGAGACAGGGAGTGGCCTCACTTTATGGCAACCCACATCCTCTGTAACTAATCCAGTCCCTGGAGTTCTTACCCAACCAAGGAGAGGGTTCTCCTATGACCTAATTCCCTCCCAGAAGGCCACACCTCTTAAAGTTCTCTCCACTTTTCAGTACAGCTGCATTGAAGATCAAGCTTCTGGCACATGAATATTTGCAGGACAAACCATAACACTCAGCTTTCTTGACAATGAGTTTAAAAGTTTACCTTCTAATTGTTTAACAATCTTGAATAACCTGTACACATTTACAATGAAACCGTGTCATTCATTTAAGGTTCCTCTGCCATATATCGCTTTAACTTCCTCTTTGTCATCCACAAACATTTCAGAGCTATGCTTCTTTTACTCTAGTCCAGTGGTGGCAAACATATGATACTCATGCCAGACTAGGCTATTTATATCATTGAAAGCTCTAAAGGTTTCTCCATCACTATAACACCATTCAACTTCTGCAATGTCCATTTTAATGGTCTTTAAAGGAATCTCCCAATTTCAATGCTACTAGAACTGTTTTGGGGAAATTAAAACTAAAACATCTCACTTTTTACCATAAAAGCTGACCTTTCTTGAAGGTCATGTTTTTTTGATATGCAGATAGTTCAGTGTCTGCAGTAGAGTGTTTGCTCCAGTAAGTGTGTTGAGGCCTAATTCACACTTTTAATCAGCTTTCTTATGATTCTGATGTTGGTCAGGGAGCCACACTTGAATATCCTTGGCCTAGAACATGAGTCTCTGAATTTGTTTGATTAGTAGTTCTTCCATTTCTCCCAGTACAAATGTCTGACCTATGTATGGCTCATTATTTAGAGATTATACATGTGTTAAAATTTGCTAGCTTAGTGGGTACACAATAAAACACTTCTAAAATAATCCTTTAAAAGATGAGATTAAAGCAAACAAAAAATTCAAGAACATTTTTCTTGTGCCCAAATGGATCATGTTGTACTCCTCACATCAGAGGATTCTGGGAGGGACAGAGATTATGAATAAGCCCGTGGCTTGAGATATTAAATTCTATCCTCTTTGTCTTTCTAGTCAATCATATTCACTCTTTTCCTTCCTAATCCTGGCTCTAGGCCATAGCAAGTTACAACCTTAGGAAAGTTCCTCTTAACATCTCTAAGCCTCTATGTCTTCCTCTGTAAAATGGAGATAATATTAGTTACTACCCATAGCATTGTCTTAGTGATTAAGTAAATTAATATGCATAAATTGTTTAAAAGTTCTTAGCAATTAATAAATGCTTGATTAATGCTGACTATTATGATTGTTCCTAGTTAGGCACCTTGTGCTATCACCACAATGCTCAGTTCACTATCTCCTGAATAAACATCCATAACTCAAAGTCTTTGCCTGTGTTTTATCCTTTACCTGGAATACCCTTCCTTTATCTCTACTTCATAGCATCTTTCTCATCTTTCACAAACAAGTAAAAATGTTATGTCTCCTGTGACAACATATCTGAACCTCCTGGCATAATTAATTGCTTGTTCCTCTATGCTCCCATAGTACTTTTACAAATCTCTAAATAGCACTTTTCACAATGTATTATGTACAGTTGCTTCACTTCCAGTTCCTACAATATTGACAGCTCCTTGATAGTGTGAACAGCACCTCCTTGATGTATCCATCACATCACCCGAGAAAAGGCTTGCCACATGGTAGATGGTGGATCCTGATTATAAAAGAGGCTAAGATCATTAGTCTAAGTGCCAGCCTGAAGCACAAAGACCCAGGCTTGATCCCTGGTACCACATGCCAGGCCAGCCCCAGAATTACAGGTATGTGGTGCCAGCCACTGAGGCCAGGGAAGTGGTGCACACCTGTAATCCCAGTTCTAGGGAGGCTGAGACAGGAAGACCACTGAGTTCAAGCTGTGTAGGGAGATCCTATACCAGGTAAATAAATAAATAACTAAATAAATGATTTTTTTAAAAAGAGGCTATAACAAGATGGGAAAGGAGGATCAAGAGACAATGTGAGAAGAAAGAAATAAAAAAGGAGTTGGAAAAAGAAGGGAAATTTTGGTCCTTGGCACCTTTCACAACATCATTAGTGTTGGAAAGAGGGTAAGAGTGCTATCCCAGAAGACAGCTAGCCTGTGACTTTGTGATCAGGATCAGTGTCTTCCTCACATGACTCTCCCTTTCAGCCCCATGTCATCTGATTTCTTGACAGAAGACTCTGTGACCCAATACAAAGTAAGTATTTCATGTTTGTCTTCAACTCCTGGCCCAGAGATCCTAGATCCCTGGACACTTCCTGAGTGATAGGTGTCCATTGTATGCTAAAGAGAATTAGTGGCTAGGTCCCCATGTAGCTTCAGGATTATAGCTGGGCATCTGAAAGACCAGGTCTTGATTAGGGGATTGGAACTTTCCACCTTATTCACTAACTTCTGTGGAGAAGAGAGGAACAGAACTAGAACTAGAATTCAGCCAGCAATGGTCAATAATGTGACCAATAGACAATAGAACATTCATGAAGACCCTTAGGCAACAGGGCTCAGGGTGCACCCAGCTTCACGAATTCGTCTACATCTGGGATCTTAGCTCCACCAAGCAGAAACACCAGCAAGCAGGTACCTTCTAGAGTTTACTCTACATTCCTCTTTATTAAGCTGGTCACCGGTCTCCTTCATAGCACCCTTTATTGTAAATTGGTGAATGTCAGTAAAGTGCTACCCCTAGTTTTGTGAGCCTCTGTGATAAAATATCAAATCTAATGAGAGAGTCATGAGCTCCCTATTTTATCACCAATTTAGACAGCGGTACCAATGGCAGTCATAACCACTACCACCATGTGGAAGGAGGCCCATCTCATGAAACTAAGCCCCTAACCTGTGGGTTCTACCCCAGCTCCTGACTGTATCAGAATTGAATTGTAGAACTCACATCCACCTTGTTTCTGGAAAACTGGAGAACTGGTTGACATAGGAAAATAAAAGAAGTCACACACATTTGGTGCCAGAAGTACTGAGGATAAAAGCAGCTCAGAAAGACAGTAAGGTTCATCCAGGTGCCTGCAGCCATCTCACAGGCAGAAATACAGCAGCTAGCCCACATCCTATGCACCACATCCTAGTCACTTGAATGGGAGGTGTGCAAAGTGGAGATAGAGCCAGCTCAAATTACTCCCTGAATTCCTTTTCCTGGTTTCTATAATTTCATGGCCTTAGGATATCAAAAATGAGTACCTATTTTCAGTATGAAAACTCTTCCCAGCCATGTTAATAAGATTTCTTGAGCTCACGAGGCCCTGAAGGCTTCTAATTACATCTTTCTTGACTCAACCTGAAACGATGTTTTGGTAGGTGCCGATATATCCACACCCTTTGGAACTTCTAGCACTTGTATCCACACCCACATTCCCAGCACTGCCTATACTACCAGGGCTATCTTCAGGGCTCATCAGGACTTCCTTCAGAGTTGCTACCTACCTTGTTTCCTGAGTAGGCTTCTATATGGAAATCCTGCTACCTTCTGACTGTGTAAAGGAAAATCAGAATCAAATTACACTGACATTCCAAAACACTAATCCAAGTCCTTCTACCACCTGCTAACAAGGTTTACATTTCCACTTTCTCTGTGCCCACTCTCACCATTCAGTGGAGCGGTTCACATGTTCATAAGTACTGGGCTATTTCACTAGGAAAGAAAAGTTAGCTTCGTGCAGCATAAAGAACATTCTCAAAGCATGGCACACAGAAAAAAGGGAGTCAGATATACCCTTGTCAGCCCTAATGAAAGAATACCAGACCCATTAAAAGGCTAAGGTCCTATCACCCTTCAGTGATTTTTCTTCTCATCAGCAAAACTGCTCATTAATTCTTGTATCTTTGCTTTCAGGCATGAACTACAAGATCTGAACAAAAATTTCATTTGTAATGAATACATTTTGTCAGAGGTAGAATTATGGTGATTCTCCTGATAATAATAATAATAATAAACCCTATCAAGGGAATGAGGGGATTCTATGTTCTCTCAGCTGGCGGGAGCTCTGTCAGGCTTTGTAACATGGTCTCATGATGCTTTAGAGTATCTGTGTCATTAGTGCAACTGCAAAACCATGAGGCTGGTCTGGTAGCATCACACTGCAGCCTGTATATCTAGAAAGCATGCATACATTAATGACTTCATCTGCTGATAAGAATAGGGGCCCTTTTAAGGGGTAATTCTGAGAATCCATCTATGAGTATGCTTTGCATAGTTCATAAGGATGCCTTCACCATAATGCGAGTTCATTAGAAGGAACGTTGGCTAAGTAGGCAGAGGGCTACAGAAACATGTCAAAAACCAGATCTTTCATGTCTAGGTCTCCCTAGAGAAAGAGATAGTAACTCCCTATTGCTTAAGACTTGAATCTAGCAGCCAGGATCTTCCTGGTGGGCTCTTCCATTTCCCAGAAGAGAAAGATCTCAGAAATCTACATGCAGTAGGTAATTATTTTTTTGTGTGTGTGTGAGTAAGTGAATAGTTTCAACTTTGCCACTATCCAGTCTTATGGACAAACCTACCTATAAATTTAGACAGTTCTATCACTCTTACTCAACCCATTCTTAATCTTCCAAGAACAGTATGAGGAGGAAGACTTTATGGAACTTCCAACTCAACCCTGAGCTGTATACATCTTTAACAGCCAAACATAATTCCCAGTTGATACTAGCATATATTACAGTTTCCAATTTACAAATAAGAAATTAGTTCAGAATTCTGAAGATGTTTACACCATATCAGACATCTAGAAACTATAAGGTAGCCTTCAAAAATTCAAAAACCAGGTCTCTTATAGCAAAGCCCTGTTCTCTTAACATGCCCACAACTAGAGTGGCCATGAATCAATACAGCAATTAGAATTGTTATGTCTATTGTAATATTGAGTTAGAAAAAAGATTTGGCTTCAATAGATCAAAGAGAAAAGAAATTAGAAAGAGAGCCTGTGGGAAAATGTGCATGTGGAGAGTTGCCAGAAGAGAGGCCAGCCAAAAAAGGATTTAAAGCAATTGCTTTTCAAATGGGCAAAGGATAGGACATTCAATTCACAAGTGAGGACACATAATTAGAAGACAAATGGGGAAACCATTTTATTTCTCTAGATATCAAGGAAAAGGCAAATTAAAACAACAGTCTTGTGTCCTCTAACACAACAAGAAAATAATGGCAGTCCTGTGTTACCACTGGTGTCAAGAAATCTAGGACAGAAATGTACCCTGGTAAAATTATAATGTAGAAAACCCATTTGAAACTAATTTGCCTATAACTAGCCAGTATCCCATAGATGCTTATGCCCTTTATTTTAAAGAAAATATCTGTATATAAAGATGCAAACTATAGAAATATTCAAAATAGCACAAGTTTAAAGCCAAGTGCCCATTAATAAGACATTGTTCAAGTTATATCATATGATATTTTGACATGATAGAATTGGTAGAATGCCATACACAGTGAGCTCAAACTCTATTCTACCTGGTCTGGAAACTGCAGTAGACTTGTTCCTATCTAGCTTTGTCCTCTCCAGTCCTGGCTCCGTTCTGTAAACAGAGGATTTATGAGTATGACAATCCTTCACCCACATACATGCCCACTCTCACACATGTGTACTGCATTAGAGACCCCTTATGGATTCTGTACATTCCCAACCTACATCTCCAATATTTCTTGAGGGCCCCCCAGGGGGCTTCATCTTCCCTGAATTAAAGCAGTTAGGAACCCATCCATTCTTCAAATAAAATACTTAACTCTGTGACTTTGCTTATGCTGTAGCACCTACCTGGAATATCCTTTCTTTGTCTTCTCTTGGTAAACCCCTCATTTTTCTCTATCTAAAAATATTAGTTGAGTTTCACTTGTACATCTCTGAAATTAGTGGGACCTTGTTTGTGTGATAAGTGCCAGTTTGCCTTCAACACTGAGCTTTGCTTTTGCCCTCTGTAAAGATGTTTTTGCTTTTCCACACCTCTATTCCAGGACAAAATCAGCAATGCATTTCTTAGTGCCTCCAGGGAAGCCTGTGAGACATTAGCTATGTCTCCTGTCATTTCTCATTGCATACATTAAATTCTTTTATGTCATCAGCACATCCCTATAGCCAATCATATGAGTGCTGTGTGCATCAGTATTACCTAATGATTGTTATATACCAGCCACTGTGCTATTTTGCATTTGAACTCTGTATCTCAACAAGTTTCCAACTCTGAGAAGGCATTTTGTTATTATTCTCAATGTAACAGATGAGGAAACTGAGTTTCAGAGAAGTTAAGTAATTTGATCCAATGCAAGTGTGAATATAAATGGATAAGCTAAGAATTAATCCCTAGTCCACTTGATCCCAGCTATGTAGCTGCCATCTGTCACATTCACTTTTCTATAGTAGCTGACACACCATAGGCATTCAATAATTTGGGGAAAAATAAAATTATGTGGCAGTAAGGCTGTGTTTATAACAGATGAATAGGAGATGAAAAAGTAGAATATAAAAATGAAATAAATATGGAAATTCTAACTTAGTTAAAAAACCAAAAGTAGTATTTCCATTTGACTCAGCTATGGTCTGTCGAGGCATCTTCCCTAAAGAGTTAAAGACATCATATCACGGTGCTGCATGTACACCCATGTTTGGCAGCATAACTCATAGCAGTTAAATCTTGGAAACAGCCTATACATCCATTATCAGATCAATGGATAAAGAAAATGTGGTATTTATATAAAATAGAGCACTACCTTGCCATAAAGAAAGATCAACTGGAGTTACTTGTATGAAAATGGATGCATCTTGAGGCCATATTAGGTAAAATAAGTCAGACATACAAACTTAGATATCACATGGTTTTTCTTATATAACAAACCTAAATTACAAATAAAGTGTAAAATAAAAGATAGATAACAAGAGATAGGGAGATGCATCTTTCTCAGATGGGAAGGAGATCAAGTGATGGATGGAAATGGGAGAAAGGGATGGACAAAGGAATTAAAATGTGTTATGTACCAATTCCACACAAGAAATGTAAACATGTACTGCAAACTGTACTGATTAGAATATGCCCACACACTGCCCACAGCCTAACTTCAACGACATGTGAACATTTGACAAAGACTGAATGGGACTTCAGCAACAATTTGTTAGAGACACAGAATTGAAAATTGGTTTTCCCTGCCATCATATGTATACATTGGTTACCAAGCCTCAGTTCATGAGAAGTAAGCTCAGCACTGTTCCATCCCCAGAACTCCTGCAACACTAATGTGTGGACTGACTAGAGGACCTTGGAAGCCAGGACGTTAACTGTGAGCTATTAGATTGTGCCTGTTAGGAGCAGCACTAAGTCAGAAGTCCAGACAAATAAGTAAATAGAAAAAAGAAATATCCGATACCTTTTGGGATGAGTTGACAAATATAAGAAAAATTAGTCAAAATTTTAATTATGTGTGAAAAGTAAATAAAGACCATAATTTTTCAGTACCATGCCATAGAAATCAATGTATCTCTGAACACTCTACCAAATGAAAAGAACCAGAAGAATTCAAGAGAGGTAAAGGAAATGGGAAAGAGAAGGAAAATGAGAGAAGAAAAAAAAAGAGAAACAAGAAAAAAGGTAGTTTTAACATCAAAACCTGTTAAACTCTAATAAATTCAACCATTGGTTTTCTTAAGATTCTCTTCCTGAATTTTTTTTTCCAGTACCAAGGATTGAACTCAGGACCATATTCTTGCCAGGCAGGTGCTTATGCTGCTGAGCTATATCCCCAGCCCCCTCTTCCTGATATTTTGCATTAAAGAAATTTCTGTTGTTTAATTTCAGCTGAGAAACAGGAGAAATTATGGAGTCTTTAAAAGAAATGGGATTTCAAGAGATTTTTCTGGGAAAGTGTAGAAAAACACTCAATAAATGTTTATGGATAAAGCATTAAATGAGAGAGTCTTGTTTGTACAGTTTTAGTTTCTAGTACACATTTTTCATGGCCTGTCAAAATTAAGGATACCTACTCTCAAGAGGCAGAACTACATTTCAGTTAATTTTCTATTAAGCAAGGCAAAAAAAAAAAAGCAAGTCAGCAAGAAGCAGATATGAGCTCTACAATTTTCTTCATTTTTATATTCCCAATCAAATACTGGCCAAACAGTACAGAACCAATCGATGCTGCTCTTACCTTCTGCCTAAGGTGACTGGTGAGGGGAGATCTCCCAGTCACCCAACCAGGCCTGGGTTTGTTAGTTCAGAATGTGATGAGTTCGGTTCAGGTGTAGAATCTGCTTCCACTAGAGCTGAGTCAGCTTGAGTGTATCATGATGTATCAGAACTTACACAACAGTTCTGATGACTTGATTGATATCAGAAAGACTAAGTATACGTTTGCTCCAATGACTTAGGACCCCAAGGATCAAGCAACCATAATTGCTCAGCAAGTAACACTCTTAAGCAGAAGACTTGGGGTTATTTGTAATCTTCTCATGAGAAAGTGTAACATGGATCTTTCCATGTCTTTGGGGAGAGCCAACAGAGCTCTGCCTTTAGCACTCAGAATAAATAGTTAGGGCTGACAATGTAGCTCAGTTGTACAGCATGTGCCTAATGTATGGAAATCACAAAGTGAATGAATCAATCAATCAAGTAGTGTTGCTATATAATATTTTAATCCCATTTAATTTTATGGGCAGGAAAATATTGTCCCTTGTGGTGGCTTACCCATGAGTGGATTTCCCTAAGTGGAGTTTCTCCAAGTGATAATGAACGTACAGGCATGACCAGGTAGCTTGGGTGGGGTAGTTTAAGGCTTATTTGGGTTATTCTGCTGGAGACTCGGCACATGCATCTCCTTGCAAGTCTAAGGGAAGAGCACAGCTTTGTCTGCAATGAGAGGCTGAGCCCGCTCCACCCACACCAGACAAGTGGCTTCCTCCTCTCCCCACTTTTGTAAGTCAACAAGAAAAACAACATTCCCTAAAGAGGAGATTCATTTCTCATCAAAATAGAAAATTCTTTTATGTAGCTACACATAAGCTTTCTCACTGAAGCACCAAATTCAAATGCAGTTCTAAGTAAAAAGAATTTGCTCTTATCATAAATAAAAGATTGTATATGTGAACTTATTTGCAGTAAAATCTTACAATAAAAATATAATTTATATCCAAGTTTCTCCTGGGTATTTTATGTAATATCCTAGTAAAATATTTCCATTTTACAGCACGCACCTATTAAAACCATTCCTTATAAAACTGTCGACATAAAATAAAATACAAAAACTTAGAAGAAAAAGCAGAGGAAAAGAAAATATATCAAAAAGAGGTGACGAAAGGCAACAGAGAGATGCTTGTGAATATCTTCCCAGTAAGATATAAATAACAGTAAAAAAGAAGCAGCAGAAAGTGCTGATAATTAATGAGGATGTTTTAAGGTGAGAAATACTTAAATCCTTCTTAGGATGTCATTCTCACTTCTATGCTTGCAAGGAATTCTATCATAATAAAACTTTGAGTGAGGCCCTACTAGTGATGTAGGATGGCCTTACACAATAAGCCATTTAAAAAGAAAATGTCCTGAAAATGTCAAATACTGTCTGTGAAAATGCTGCCAGATGTTTGATTGGCAAGTATAGATGTTCTCACAAGTATAGATGTTCCTCCCACCTGTAGGTGGAGTTGTAGCCCCTTAACTAGAGACCTCTTACACCAGCTAATTAAATCTAACGTTTCTGTTATGAATGGTTGTAAGTATGTATTTTTAAATGATTTAAAATTTACAAAAAAACTTGCAAGAAGTATAGAAAAAAATAAACGACACACCCCCTTCAAGATTCAGTAATTGTTAATGTTTTATCACATCCTCATTCTCTACTCTTCTCTTTCTCAAATGTATGTATAATTGATCATTTGGGAGTAAACTGGAAATATATTGATGCTCATTTGCTCCTAAAACTTCAATGTGGGATTTCACTGACCTTATCAGACCCAAAAGCTACAACTCTTGTTGCATAGGTCCTGCTTT
>NDGM010226428.1:0-12481 GCA_002564305.1 Octomys mimax | reverse complement strand
CATCTTCTCATTCTGTCCTCCAGGGCGGGAAGATCCCTATCCGCTGGACAGCTCCAGAAGCCATCCAGTACCGGAAGTTCACCTCAGCCAGCGATGTGTGGAGCTATGGTATCGTCATGTGGGAGGTGATGTCCTACGGGGAGCGGCCCTACTGGGACATGACCAACCAGGACGTAAGTCTCCTGGAGGTGGGCAGAGCCTCTCTGGCAAGGCAGATGGGAAGGGGAAAATAGGGCCTTGTGCCAATCTCCCAGGGCCTCTGAAATGGACAGCGTGGCTACTCACAGGTCACTATCGGCTGATTCAGATGTCTGCTCAGGACGCTGGACTCTCCAGAGGGTAGGAGCAGGAAAGGTCACCCATTCACAAATCAGTAAATATTCAGGATGTATATACCCGTGGCCAGCTCAGAATGAGGCCCTGTCTGTCCTTCAGGTATTTATCACTAAATTGAGAATGAGACAATTATTCATGGAATCAGATATAATTGAAAGACAGTATGCAATGTGTTAATTATTGAAACTGTCCTACCAACTTGATTTGAAAATGTCTCATTGCTATTTGTCTCTCAATAAAATTATGGAAAAATTTTTTAAAAATTTAAAAATTTTTTAAAAACATATAATTAGCAGAATTTTCATGCTCAGGTGCTAAATTGGAGAAGGAATGTGTTGAACCCTATAGGCATTAAGATAAGGGCAGTAGCAACAAAATCAGCCAAAGTCACAGGACAGGTGGGACTCAAACAGCAGTAGGAGTTGGAGTGTGAGGACCCCTGAGTAGAAGGAACAGCCTGTGCAAAGGCCCAGAGGCAGGATAATGAGGGTTGCATGGAGGAAACAGAGAGGGAGGATGGGCAGAAAAGTTGCTGATATTCCATAATCAGGTATTTGAAGGGACTCAAGCGACTGTCATTTGCAAAACTCCAGACAGGAAGGACTTGAAAAAGCTTCCTGAACAGCGGGGCTAACCCATGGCCATGTTGTAGACAGATCTGGTCACAGTGGCAGGATACATGGAGAGGAATGTCTGGCTTCCTTTCTCTGGCAGAGGAGTAGGTGAGGGCCATGGGAAGAAGACATCAGCCATGCTCACAGCTATGCTGTGGGGCCCAACAGGAAACTTATTACATACCTGGACCTGTAAATGGCACTGAAATAGAGAATGTGGATACTCTGGGCTCAAGCAGGGGGCCAGGAAGGGGTATCTTCAGGGCCCTGGCTGCCAGGTCAGATGGTGGGAACCCTGCAGGTGGAGGTGGTTGTCATGGCAACCAAGTAGGTTAAACCTGCAATGTACTGGGGACATGATGGGCTTGGCAGATACCAGCCCCACTCAATCTCTACACTGTCCCCAGGTCATCAATGCCATTGAGCAGGACTACAGGCTACCACCACCCATGGACTGTCCCAGCGCCCTCCACCAGCTCATGCTTGACTGCTGGCAGAAAGACCGGAACCACCGGCCCAAGTTCGGCCAGATTGTCAACACATTGGACAAGATGATCCGAAACCCCAACAGCCTCAAAGCTATGGCACCCCTTTCCTCTGGGTACGCTGCCTGGGTCCCTGCCCTGCCCCTCTCCTCTGGGTACCAGTCATCCCCAGCTGGCAGTTCCCCTCCCTCCCAGAGTCTCAGACCATGGATGCCACTGCGTCTTGGGATGAAAACAATAGAATTGGTGTTTGTTGAGCTTCTGCCCTGGCTCCTGGGTGCAGGGGAGCATGGGATCCAGACTGTCCAGAGAAGGACAAATGTGGGTGGTAGAGGAAAGCTCTTTAAATAATAATAATGTATAAAAGAATACATTGAAGAAAAATCACCCAGTATCCAGAATCTTAGTTGGTAAATAAAGAAGACACAACATCATGTCTTCCTCCTGCTAACCTGGCCCCCCTAAGGTCAGTTGCATCTTCATCAGCACAAATGTAGACACACACACACACACACACACACACACACACACACAGGTGAACACACAGTTAGACGGCACTTGTGTTTGTGTTTGATCAGCTCCTCGGTCTCACACCCCCACACAGTCTCAGACTCTCACACTCACACATATTCACAGACACCTGCATACACACACCACACACACGGATGTGTCCCCACAGTCATGTCAGTGTCTCCATGCCGGAGACAGGCTCAGCCCTGGAGTGTCAGCTCAGGTGTCCCAGGGCTTCCTCTCTCCCCAAGGCCCCAACAACTTTCCATCAGGCCACACCTCACATCTGCCTTCCTTGAGTGACTGTCACATAGCCACTGACCCAACACCCTCTGACTCTCTGGGACCCCACAGTCCTAGAGGGCTCCTGAGGATCATCCAGTCAGGTATCCCCAAGATCCAGGCCTGGCTGTGCCTAGAGACTCCATGGGCCAAAGTCCTTCAGCCCTAAGTTATTGTGTCTCACTCCTGAGGTACAACCTCAGCAGAGCCTTCCAGGCCAGCCCGGCTTTGAGTCCTGCACACATTCTATCCCATACTTGAACATTTGCACAGGTCCAAACTTGTGCATGTGATCACAGAAATACACACACACACACACATATTCACTCTGCTGATCCCCACCCTCACACTCCCCACAAGTGCATCCCCTGACCATCGCTGTCACCCGCCCCACCCCAGCATCAACCTGCCGCTGCTGGACCGCACGATCCCTGACTACACCAGCTTTAACACGGTGGACGAGTGGCTGGAGGCCATCAAGATGGGGCAGTACAAGGAGAGCTTTGCCAGCGCTGGCTTCACCTCCTTCGACGTCGTGTCTCAGATGATGATGGAGTAAGTACCCAGCGCCTGCCCTCGTCAGCCTTTGCACATGCTCCCCATCATCCCACACCAAGGCGGGTGCTTTGGGAGGGGAGGATTAACCCTCCGAGCTATTTGGCCGGCCCTAGGCAGCTTTCCAATGACATCCTGAGTCACTTACAGGTCTGTCTGCCACGTTCTGGCTGTGTGACCTCTGTTTTTTCATCTGTAAGTTAGGGTTGGTAAGCAGGTGAGGGGGAAATAAAGGAAGTAGGTGCGTACTTAGTCGAGGCAAATTCCTTTCCCACAGCCAAGAAAGGGCACCCAGGTGCTCTGCCTCCATCTGCTGCTCTGTCTGTCTGTCAGTCACCGACTCCAGCTCTCACACCCACCCACCACCGTTCCAACCCCGCCACCAGACCCAAAGCCCACCCCCCCCACTCACGTCCCTAACACATGTGTTTCTCTCCCAAAGGGACATTCTACGGGTTGGGGTCACCCTGGCGGGCCACCAGAAAAAAATCCTGAACAGTATCCAGGTGATGAGGGCCCAAATGAACCAGATCCAGTCTGTGGAGGTCTGACGCTCGCCTGCCTCGGCTCGCCTCTTCCTCTGGCCGGCCCCTCCGCCCCACACCGGCCCCCTGGTGCTCCGTTCTCCACAGGGTCGGCAGCCTGCCTCCGGGAGACCACGGGCAGCAGGAAGAACCAAGCAGTGCTCCAGCCAGGAGATGTCACCGAGAACACGTGCAGCTCAAATGACAGAATCAAAAGGGAATGGGGGATAAAGAAACAAGATTCGGGAGGGGGCGGGAAATACAAGGAATATTTTTAAAAGAGAATTCTCATAAGGAAAGCGATGATGGTTCTTGGGAGAAAAATAAGGCTTGGGAGATCCATGCGACTTGTCCAATCGGAGACCAAAAGCAGTCACCTCCTTCTGGGAAGGTGACCTGGCCAGAGCCAAGAGACACTTTCAGGAAAACAAATGTGAAGGGGAGAGATGGACAGGCTGCCTTTCTCTCCTGTCCTTGGGCCACTCTTGGGGGCCTCACTCGACAGCCGAGCACCAGACAGAGAGGGCAGGCGGGCAGGTGGCCGGCCCAGGACCACTCTGGAAGAATTTAGCCAGCTGCCGCCAGGCACAGAGAAGAAGTTTTCTGTCTTTGGAGAGCATTTTAAATCTCCAATGAGAGACTGTTTCTGCTGTTCCTTCACGGGGCTACAAAGGGGTTCTTGTCCTCCTGGGCCACGGAGAGCAGGGGCCACCAGGCAAGTGGCCTTCCTGAAGACGGCCACCCCAGGCCTGCAGCTCTGCATGCCAGCCGCTGACCTACCTGGGTGCCTACTCCCACGGGTCCCCACTGGAGGACGGATGCTGCAGGGACTGTCATCAGCGACGACTGCCACTGAGAAGGGTTGACCTTGCAACTGGGTTTGTTTACAGCGATTTGTGGACTCTGGGGTATTTTGGTCAGGGGTGGTTTTGGTTTGGGGGGTTTGTTGGTTGGGAGGTTTTTTTTTTGTTGTTTTTTTTTTTTTGTTTTTGTTTTTTGTTTTTTAATGACAATGAAGTGACACTTTGACATTTCCTACCTTTTGAGGACTTGATCCTTCTCCAGGAAGAAGGTGCTTTCTGCTTACTGACTTAGGCAATACAGCAAGGGCGAGATTTTATATGCACATTTCTGGATTTTTTTATATGGTTTTCATTGACACCCTTCCCTCCTCCTCCCACCTGCTACCAGGCCTCACCAAAGCCAACTGCCACGGGGCCATCTGGGCCATTCAGAGACTCATGTGAGCCCTGGGGGCATGAGGGGAGGTGCCAGGGTAGAGGAGCACCCCACCCAGGACTGCTGTTATAGGTGGCAGGTTGAGGCAGAAGTGGGCTCTGAGGTGGGAAGGCCTTGCCTGCTTCCCCGCTGCCCCTCAGTCCCACTCTATCCAGTACTTCCCAGGGACACAGGCCCCTTCGAGGTTCCTGAGTGCCCCCAGATGACCAAGCCCAGCTTTGCCTCTGGGAGCCTGAACAGGCTGCCTAGGAGGCCAGGACCCGGATCATTCACTGTGATACCCCAGCCCCACAGAAGTGCCCTCCAGGACAAGGGCAGCTTGCGCCTCCAGCTGGGGGAGGAAGTGTGTGACTCCCTCCCATTTCCCCCACCCCTGTCCACCAGGCCTTTGCCCAGGCCCGAAGGCCTTTGCCACAGGGAGACTATCAGCCAGGACCTGGCCTCAGACTCCCTCCCGTGAGCAAGTGCAGGCTCCAGAGTGGAACAACGGGTTAGTGAACTGAGCAGAAATGAACACTTCATTTATAAAATGACCCCTGCTCTCCAAGAAGAGACCCCCAGCAGCCTTGAGATGTGCCAAGTAACCCAAACAGCTCTTCCAGTGGACCCTGCCTCCCTCAGGACTCAGGAAGGTCCAGGCCTAAGGAAACACCAAGGGCAAACACGCCCCATGTGACCTTCCTGGCCCTGGAGCATCAAAAACACAGGCAGCAGAAGAAGCGCATTGGAAGTGGGGTCAGAACTCGGCATCCATCTTGGCCTGGGGAATTAGGGTGAGCCACTGCAGGTCCATCAGGAGCAGAGAGTAGAGAGAGAACAGCCTGGGCCAGAAGTAGGGGCTTGGGGTATCTGGTGAACTATGATCAGGGTGGACTGTGATGTAGGGGTGTGAGGACGCCCCATCAGAGCCACAGCCCAATCGCTTTCTCTGGGCCGTGCTCATTTCTGTGTATCTGGGCTCCTATTCATCCTAAGATCAGAAGTCTGGGTGGCAGGAGGAGACAGGTAGACATGCTCTGAATATCAGAAGGGACAGCTGGGGATGCCTGGTCCTAGCACCTTGCCCTTTGTATGCAGAACTTCTTTAAGGAGGCTGCAGGATGAGAAAGATTGAGACAGACCACCAGCTGAAAGCCCGGCAGTCTGCACATCCAGCACAGATCAGCCTATCATCTGTCACTCACCTGTTCTTAGAGCCTACGATGCAAGCAAAAGGAAGGGATTAGTGAAGGGCCTGGGCCCCTAGGGAGACAGCAGGGTGGGCCACAGCAAAGAGCTGGCAGGTTGCCCACAAACTGGTCAGCAGTGGCCCACCGGCCATCCCTTTGTGTCCTAAAGATGCCCAGTGCGGGTGGCAGCTGTCCCACACACAAGGTCACCTTCTGGCAGGAGCAAGCCTGATGCTCTTTAGATTAACTCTGTCTCCCAAGCCCGCCCCCTGCTGCTCTGGGGCCCCACAGGGGCTGGCAATCGGTGCTTCCGTCAGATGGCTTCCTGTCCTAAGCCACTAGGCTGGTGTCTTCTAGCCAGCATGTGTATCCATCCACCCTCTGGGGCCTGAGATCCTTAGTGGGCCTGGACCCCACATACCTGCTTCCCAGAGTACAGGTGCTACTCAGGCCCTCTGTCTCTTCAGGTTATCAGACATCACTGTGACCATCTGGGGTACAGGCACCTCTCACTCCTCCGTGCAGAGCAGTCTCCCCACCACCTCATTCCTGCTGCTTGGCGGGGAGTGGTAGTTCATGCTGCCAAGCGCCTTCCACTTACGCTACCCGCTCGCCTGGGCACATGGCTTGGAGCTACCCGCTGCCTGGTTACTAATCCCTTCCTGGCTCAACCTCCCCAAGTGCCACCCCCACCTGCCCAGCAGTGTGAGAGGAGCTTCCGGCTGCTCAGCACACAGTTGGTCCTTGAGGAAAGCAAGCTGCCTTGTGAACCTGGGCCAGGGCACCATGGAAATGGGGCCAGCTGCTCCGGGAGGATGTGACTGGCAGAGCCGTGCAAGGCCAGGCCGGGTACAAGAGCCATGCCACTCGCCCCCGCCCCTCCTGAACCATGAGCCTCCCAAATAGATCCTTGTTGGCAATCAGCAGCAGCCTCTTTCAGGGGACAATGCTCTAAATACCCACCACTTGGTACAGCGTGGGCCCACCAATCTGAGTGGATGATGGCCTCAGAGCTGGACCCAGGGCCTCAGGGAAGAGGCTATCATGATGGTGACAAGGACTGTGAGGGATACTCAAGAGACTCAGAGCAGGGACTCTTGGCTAATGGTGCCTCTTGCTCTGGTGGCACCAGCTGCACCCTCCCCATCATTTCTAGCTGGTCTGTCACAGTCTGGGAGTGCAGTCACCACCCTTGCACCCCTCACAGATCAGGGGCTCCTAGCCAGAGAGCTGGGCCCTCCCAACTCTGCCCACAGGAAGAACTCAGGCCCTAGACCATCCCATTCCCACCCTAGTACCAGGTCCTTGGCCACCCCTGGCCCTCTCCAGGGCCCCTGGTGATTCAAGATGGTGCTGAAGGCTGGAAGACTCTTGCAAGGGAAAATCAGGTCAATGTACTCAGAGCACAGCATACAGCATAATGCACCTTGCCCTCAGGGTGGCAGCCTGCCTCATCTCTAACTAGAGAGAGACTAAGGCCCAGAGGGGTGAAGTAGCCTGCTCAGTTTGACCCCTGAGCAAGGTGGCGCAGAGCAGGGCCACACACCCTGGTTTATCTGCAACCAGTGCCCACTCCACCACATTCAGTTAGATGGCCAGAAGTACTTCGTGTCTGGCATTGTCAGATAAGACAAAGCCCAAATGGACTGGGGCTATCAAGAAGGGCTTCCTTGGGGAGGCTGACTTGAAAAAGAGAGCTTGAAAGGTCATCTACCATGCATCAGGCAGCACATCTGGATGGACCAGAGGAGTGGCAGAAGAAGTGCCCATTGATAGGAGGAAGCAGTCTGGGCATCTTGTACTGTGCAGCCACAGAGGTGCTTGAGCAGACAGGGGAGGGTACTGTCAGGTTCCAGGGAGGGGAATCATTTTCCATCAGATGAGCAGGATGTCTCCCAGTGACCCCTTCCCAGGAAAGAAGAGCCTTCAGCACCTCATTGATTCCTGGAGAATCTGGGCCCTGCTGTTCCGGTTCCTTTCTCACTCACGCAGATAATCCAAAGAGTCACTTCAGCTGCTGGGAACAGCGGGGTAGGGTTTTGTGCTACCTGATTCTTAACTCAGCCATGCCTACCATTTCCTCAGGCCTCTCTGAGGGATGGCAGGGGTTGAAGGTGGAGGGAGCTGCCAGGCACCAAGGGAGCCAGGCCTTAGAGTTGAATTGTGGGCATGAAAAACTGTTCAGGAAGCCCGTCTCTGCACTGTCACCTTGGCCTGAAAGAGATTGCCTTGTTGGAAGGGGCCTGGAGTCCTGTCATGTTCAATAATGTATTGACCCAGGGAAGCCCAAAGGAAGGTTTAGGGAACCCCAATGTACTGTGCAATGCTACACAGATTCCCAGGGATATGTTCCTATTCTAAATCAGGATGGAGATTGGCCTCCATGCCGGTCAGTTTCCCTTTCAGAGAAACCAAGGTTGGAACGTCTGTGGCAGGCAGGGATTTGGCCTTTGTCTTTTCCCAGGTTGTTTTTTTTTTTTTTTTTTTGTAAAGCTGATGATGGAATGCAGGGACTTACATGCATGCCCTCTGCCGCTGAGCTGCATGCCCAGCTGGGGCAGGAGCGCTCCAAGGAGGCTGGTCTCTAGAGATCAAAGCCACGTGGACTACAATCGTAATCGAACACTTGGATGTGCTAGGTGCCAAATGCTGTCCTTTATAAGTCAGCACACAAATTCCCAGAGAATGCCAGCCAGGCATCTACCTGAAGTCCTTCCTTCCCACCCTGACCCAGGCACTCTTGGAATGGTTGCTCTTGCCCACCTGGATCAGAATCTCCCAGAATACTTATTGTTTCAACTCCAGATTCTCAGGCTGTATCTCGATCCCCTAAATCAGAATCCCCTGAGGTTGGGCCTAGGAGATTCCTCCATTTTTAACACCCAGAGATTCCTCTGCGCACTGAAAATCTTCACTTTTCTCATCATGCACTGGGCCAAAATGTCTGTGGAAGGACGGTCTGGCATAGACAGAGATTAGAAAAAAGCCGAGTGCCATCATTTAAAATGTCCAAAGTCAGACACAGATTAAGACCCTGGATATGGAAGGGTAGGGCTGACCCTCAGGAATGCATTCAGCCTGAGCTAAGATTTCAGAAAATTAGAAAGACTGCCCCAGACCCACAGTCTGTCTGAGTTTAGTTTTGCAGCACGAAGGTTGCTTCGGGAAAGCTGAGATAGCAGAAAGCAGCAGGAATTTAATACTTCAGAGGGGCCCAGCAGCCCACCCAGGGCCACCCTATGGAGACCCCACAGCCCCTAGCACGGCAGTCCAGGCCTGTCACTCAACACCTGGCCAGGTGGGCTGAGCAAAGGCAGGGTGGGGCTCCCAGCTGGAGGTGGTGCTTAGGAGGCCCAACCCCATGGTCCCTTTCCAGCCTAACCTGGTTTTCTCTGGGGTAGACAGAGGGGAGCAGAGGCTCCAACATCCCGCACTGGGCCAGAGTGCTCTGAGCACTAGCAGGGGAGCAGTGACATGAGGAGGAAGGAGGAGGTCAGGAAACACCTTAGTGAGGTCACAGCCAGGGCCACATCGGCTCAGCAGCCCTGCTGAGCAGGCAAGAGTCAGGAATTCTGACGTTCCATGGACGCAAGCATCTGGGATTCTAAGATTGCAAAAGTCTGATTCCAACGGAAGGATTCTGTGTTTTGAATTACTAGAAGACTCTGTGCTACTGGCTGTTGAAATTTCAACTTCCATGGTTCATCTGGCCCCCAAAACCAAAGGCCCTAGCATGAAAAACAAAGCAAAAAAAGAACTAAGAGCAAGGGGGAAAGAGATGCGGAGGAGAAAGCTGAAAACGAACTCTAAGGACAGTTCCATTCTTTTGAATCTAAGTCAGAAATGGGTCTTCGACAGGGCAAAGACCTGCTCCAGAGGGTCCTGGAGGGCTTTTTCCTGGGAGAGGGAAAGGCCCTCTAGGGGGCAGTAGGACTGGCTAAGGACAGCCCAGTGTGGCTCCGGTGCCCATTGGCTGGTTGACTCCAACAGTACAAGTAGAGCTGGCTCTGTTTGGGGAGAAGGCATCTGTAGGGAGACCTCCCACTCCAAACAAGCTGAGGGCCAAGGATTTATTTGCCTTGGGCCAGGGCCCCCCATTGGGGAATACGCCCCCAAGCTGACCACCTTCTGGCTCAGAGCCACAGCCTAAGCACTGGGCAGCTGGAGGGTCTGGTTGCAAATTCCTAAGCCAAGTTCCTTCCTTCCCTCTGATACCAGGGACACAATTCCCATGTCACTCATCCTGAGGACTCCTTTTGCCCTTCCAGTTCTAGCACTGCCCAGCAGGGCTGGAGGGCAGCCTGAGAAAGAGCCTGTCTGGGCGTCCCAGAGCTCAGTGACTGATCAGGGGGGCTGCTCTCCCTCTGTGAGCAGGGACTCTGATGGCTAGAACCCCAATCCAGCCTCTGTGGCTGACCCAGGGTAGGCCTGGCAGGTATCCTCACTCACAGCCAGCCCCTCTGAGCTCCAGAGAAGAGCGACGAGTGGTTGGTTACAATCATAGCTGCTATTTCTTGATTGCCAATGATGTACCAGACACCACGCTTAACTTTCTACATGCAGTGTCTTCTTGCTGAATCCCCACTGAACTCTGCGAGGCCAGAACAGTTATACCGCCCCCGTTCCACAGGCGCAGATGCTCAGACGCACGACTGCTGGCCTTCCCCATCACGTGACCAGGGCATGGTCTCTAAGCCCATCTCCCACCCTCTAGTCACTATGCCATGCTGCTATCACCAGCCTCCAGCCCCCATCACATTCACCCCCTTCCCAGTCCAAGCCCAGATCCCCAGGGGCCACTTTCATATTCTTAGGTGTGGCCTCCCTGGAGCCCTGTCAGGGCCATGGGTGGTGATAGGGACATGCAGACCCCCTCCCAGGGTGCCCCTCAGCCTGAGCCACTCAGGTCACAGTTTGCAACCAGCAAGCCGGGGCTCTCTGATGGGATTTCATAGAACCATCTCTTCTGATCATAAACACGGTTTTCCAGTGGCTCTTCCAGACCCCCACTGCTGTAACCAAGGGACTCTCACCAGCTGTGTCCAACAGCACCCCGACCCTGTTACTCCAATGCCTTTGTAGGAGTATTTTTAGCAGAACCTTTTTTCCAAAATAAATGTGAATTGTAAAAATTATTACTTGGACTCAGTCTTGTCTTTTCTCTGAAGTTCTCCAAGGAACAAAATAGGAAGGCCCAGAAGTGGTGGGCAGGATTCTCACAGGTGACTAGGAGTTTGCCAGGGCTAAAGACGGAGACAGAGCAAGGGCTAGGAGTGGCACCAGGGTTGAATGGCAGTGGGGATCAGGCTGGTTGGGACAGTAATCCATAACCCCTGCAGCATGAGTGAGGAGGACAGGCAATAAGGCTGGCGAAGGGCTCAGCTCTTTCCACTTTACTGGGCCAGAAGCCACTGGTAGCAGAGCTTGTGTCTGCCAAGCACCCTGCTGTGTTCCCAGCCAAGATATCTGACCCAGGCTACACAATCAGTGTTTGCCTAGAGTTCGGTCGAGGTCAGTAGATGCTCCACTATGAGAACAAGGGCACTTGGGAAGGGCTCACTATTCAAACAGATCCGGCAGAATCTGGGATAAGGCAAAGTAGTCAGGGTTCTTGATCTCAGGAACCTTAAATATACCAGAAGTACAAAGCAAATCTAAAAGGTGTCCTTGCCGTTGGCCATGGTGGTGCACACCTGTAATCTTAGCACTCTGGGAGGCTGAGGCAGGAGAATCACAACTCAACCCCAACCTGGGCAACTTCACAACATAGGCGCTATCTCAAAACAAACAAAATCAAAAGGGAATGAGGGTATACCTCAGTGCAAAGGCCCTGAAGTCAATCCCCACTACCACCCTCAAGAACAGCTGCTCCTAATGTCAGGTTTCCTACTTTGGGGGAGTGTCTTGTAGAACATTCTAGAAGTTAGAAGTACAGCCCAGCTGGGGCTGAAGTCAGGCCTGGAAAACATGATGGGGTAGCAGTTGCTGGCCTCTGATAGAGGAGGCTGGCCTCTGACCTCCTCACTCACTCCACAGTGCTGACTGAGGGTCAGGGTGCAACTCAGAGGTAAGGAACTTACCTAGCATTGTAAGGCCCAGGGCTCAATCCTCAGCACCACCACCGAGGCTCAAGAACACACAGTACTTGCCGCATGAATGATGACTTCCCTAAAGGCACACAGCAGATACCACAGGGGAAATAGAATTGACACCTACCCTGGACAGTGGGTTGGGGCATTTGGACCACTGCACTGTATATGAATAAGGCACCGTCAGATTCTTGTGCCAGACTCCAGGCTGGTAGTTTCCCCTCTTTGTTCAGGGGTTACATATTTCCCAAGATCCCCAGTGGGTGCCTGAAACTACGGATGGTGCCAAACTCTACCCATATTATGTTTCCTACATATCCTGCCCCATTGCCAAGAACGTAGTAGCACAGTCACTGCCCTTCGGTGGTTTATGCCCTGCTGCCAACTTCGTGCCACTGTCTTTGCACTTGAGAGCAATTATTAATGAGGGTTATCTGGTCACCAGAACCGTGCTGTCCCAACAGTGTGGTAAGCAGGGCTGCTGCTGAGTTACAAGTGGGCAGAAACTCAGAGAGACGCTGGACAAAAGCAGGACACATGTCCTAGTGAGACAGAGGGATAGGAGTGAATCTCATCACACTACTTACAATGGCACGCAATTTAAAACTTAAGGAATTCTTTACTTCTGGAGTGTTCTATTCAATGTTTTCAGACCATGATTAGCTGAGGCTAAGTGAA
>NDGM010226283.1:0-13144 GCA_002564305.1 Octomys mimax | reverse complement strand
TTTTTTGTACTGGCGATCGAACCCAGGACCATGTGCAGCCTGAGTGAGGCTGGTTTCAGGCTAACTGGAGGCCCTCCTCTGCCTTCTCATTTGGAGGTGGGGGAAATTGAAGTCCTGTACTCCTGACCATGTCTGTCGGGCAGCAGGTGAAGAAACGCTTAGCAAACTCTACCCCTCATCTGATGCACAGAAAGACCAAAGTGCTTTTAAAACTGCTCAGTGTCACCAATGGGTGACAGCACATGTCTGCAACAGCAGAAATCCTCAAGGGTTGGTGTTGGAAATCTAAAAAGCAAGCAAGAAAGCTCATGATTTGGAACTGAGATGGGCTGTTTCTTTTTGTTAGTGCTGGAAATGAAACCCAGAGCCTTGTGCATGTTATGCATGCGCTCCACCACTGCAGCTTACCCCCAGCCCTGGCTTTTAGCTCTTTGTGGCCACATCATAAACACTTTCGTGTTACCATCATAGGAAGAAATAAATTATGACTGAACCCCTTGGTGACTTCTCGAAAAGTCCCTAGCTTGGGCTAGTTTTCTGCTATGACATCCTTTCTTCTCATTTGCCCTTTGCCTTGGCTCAGAAATACTAGGAAAAGTATGAAGAACTCTGGTGTGCAGAGTTCTAGAAGCCAGCTCTGGGGACATTAGTCCTGTTGGGCTGTGGGACAAACGGACAAGCAGAGAAAGACCAAGAATCCCAATACTGGCAGCGGCCAGCAGGGACATGGATGACTCACTGCCTGGGAGTGAAGTTCTATCAGTGGGCATCCACAGAGGCATACAACCCTGTCCTCTTTAGAAACCTAGCATTAGGGCAGTAACCATGGTAGAACAGGATCTTCTTGCATGCTGAGCCAACAGCTATTTCTGCAGTCAAATCTCTGGCACTGCTATACGATGGGCAGCGTGAGTCTTGCCTTGAGCTTTACCATTCTGTCACCTGAAAGTCACTTGCAAACCTGTGTGTCCATCTGGAGCATCAGGGGTGCTTGTCCACACACTTCTCTGGGCATCACCCTGGACAGTCTGATTTGGAAGAGCTGAGCCTGAGTCCTGGGAACCCTCATAGCAGACGACAAGGTAGGTGACACCAAAGCCCGGCAGAGTCCTCAGAGCTCAACATAGGTTCCTAGGAGAGCACCCTGCCCTCAACCTGCCAGATGAGAACAGGCTGAGGCAGAGGGTGCAGAGCCCACCCCAACATCACTATTTTTCTGAGGTCAACAGGGCTGATGGGTTCCAAGCCTTCACCTACAAAGGGATAAAGCAGGAGCCATGTACAAAAAGACCATTTAATGAAAGCTTTTATTGCAAATTCCATTCTGCATATTGATTTTGGGGAGAAAACACTGGAAATGCATCTTTCCTACGTGCAGTAATATAAATGGCAGCAAGTTACATTTTAGTGGCTACTGAAGAACAGAATTATTGTCAACGAGAATTTAAAAGCCACTGTCATTTAAGTACAGTACACAATTGATTAAGGGTGTGATCTTGCCAAAAGTTAATAGAAAATGCATTTTTTTCTAGAAAATGGTCCTATTTGGTATGATCAAATATTGATGCAAAGCTCTAGTTTCTAAGCACCATTTCTCACCATCTGAGGGCCAGTCAACGTGGAGAGAGGGCACAAGGCCAGGCCCTGGCCTGGCTGGGCATCTGGGTTGGAGTTACTTGGGGCCAGAGGAGGGCGTAAAGGCCTTGTCCCTGCCTGCCATGCATGCTTCAATTTCCTCCACGGTACGGGGCACACAGGTGAGCAGCTCCATGCCACTGTTGGTTACCACAACATCCTCCTCAATGCGGACCTAGGTCAGATGGACAGACGCTCAGCACGATGGAACTGCCTTCCTGCGCCACACGAGTGAATTCCCCCCTGCTCCAGCCTGACCCCTGCTGCTTGGGTAAAGCTTTCTGAGGAAATGGTTGATAACCTCAATGACAGAAGCAACAGGTCTCAAAGCTTCTGTGGCTGACCGCCTAGAGAGTGGTGACGAGCCTATGACCCATGTGCTGTTTGTATCACTGAAAGCTCTAGAAGGTCTTCTATCACTGGCCTAGAGGTAGGCTCTTCACATGGCCATCTGGTTGTATCACCGGCTCACCCTGTCCTTGGCAGGTGGATGGAGTGCCTTGAGTGGCAGGGGTGAGGCACCTGGCCAGTGACCAACCACATAAAGGCCAGTTTCAAGTGCACAAGTCAAGATTGTCCCTGCTCCACCAGGGCCTCTGTCCTGGGACAAAGGTGATGCGCAGAAGCAGTGGGGGTGGTGGACCTTCTGGGAGCAAGAATGTGGGGCCCATGAACACTTACCCCACCAAAACCGCGAAAACGTTGCAGGACCTCACGGTTAAAGAAGCAGGCTTGGGCCTCGTTAGCCAGGGCCTCATCCAGGACGTGGTCAATGAAGTAGATGCCTGGCTCCACGGTGAGCACCATGCCTGGCTCCAGCTGCCGTGCGGTGCGCAGGCTCCGCAGACCTGGCTCATCAATGCGCTCCACCCCCTGTGGGGAGAGGAGAGGTGAAGGACCCAAGGGACAGCCACAGGGCTGGTTCCAGTCTTGTGAGCTCTCTGACCATGGGGTCACCAGCCCAGATTCCCCTGCTATGCCAGGTTGCAGGCACTTCTGATAAGATCTCTCAGTTCTGAGTGTCCCTGACTTCTAGTTACCCTGAGAATTCCCCTCAGGAGTGCACTCATGTGCACACAGCCAGGACAAGCAGCCCAGGTGGCCCCATGGGACCAGCTGGGTGTCCCGTTGTCCCTCCCTCCCTAGGCCCAGGAAATGGTAGAATCCAACAAAACAAAACCCCTAAGGAGGCTATGAGGTTTTCTGGGGCAGCATTTTTCCTTCTAAAAGGCTCACATGGAAACTGGCTCCAGAAGCGCTGGTCCTGTCTCCCCCAGCTCTGCCACAAGGTCTTCATGTGACCATCCAGGAGAGGGACTCTACGTGCTGTCATCACGATGGGCCTGCAGCAATCGTCCTGGACCCGCATGTGCCTGGCTTGCTCGTGTGGCTCTCAGAGGAGCTCTCTGCACCCTACAGCTGGGCTCTGAGAGCCAGTGCCTGGCCCTTGCAGGATCCACACAGTGGCAGCTGCTTTCTCTCCTTCCCACGGTACACCCAGCCGGGGTCTGGCTGCTCATCCAGACATGGCTAACAGGGCCTCAGCCTGGGCTGAGGGCAGGTGGCATCCAGCACACTTGCAGGAGTGTCCCTGCCTCCTTCGGGCCCCATGTGGCCCATGGCCAGGGCCTCTGGACAAGAGGGCAGCGAGCTAATTTTCTGGTGAGGATCTGAGTTTTCCCTGCCCTGTTCTCAGCTCCCCCTAGGAAACTCAGCTGCTGGAGATCTCGAGCTGTCATTTCTGAGTGTTTAGGGGCCAAGAACATCAGACTTCAATTAGTGGTTCACATAAGGTAACCGAAAACACGCTGGCTTGGCCTCCAAGGCTGGGCACAGCAGGGAAGCTGTGTCTATGATTCCACAAGGGCAAGGACAGCCACCCGGGCCTGGTGTAAGCAGGCTAGGATGGAGGCAGTGAAGGTGTTATGGCCCCTGGTGGGCCATGCTCTGGGTGGGGCTGTGTGGCTGCTGTGGGCCCAGCCCCAGAGCCACTGCTCTGGGCTGCAGAGCTGGAGTCTGGGCAGAAGGGTGGAGATTCGAGAGGCACAGTACTCCTTAACTAAAGGTCCTGCCTGGAACACAGCCTGGCTCAGGTGAGGCAACTGTGGTGAGCAGGGCCTGTCTCCTGTCTGGAGCCAGCTCTGGTGGCCCTGGGTCTCTGCTCTAGAAATTTCTTGCTCCTGCCACTGCAAGCTCATGCCTACCCCCTGGTACTCCCTTCCTGTCCTTCATGTTATACCTCTAGTGCCTGTCCCCTTCTCTCTACCCCATGGTTGTCAAAGCCAGGGGCTAGACAGGTCCTCTCTTTCTTCCCAGCCATGCTTTCCCACCTGTGGGTCCACACAAGCTATTGCACAGGTGTGCAGGAGAGGCAGGTTTGCCAAACTGGAGAGCTGCTTCCTTCCATCCAAAAATAAATGGCCCACTATTCCAATTGGTGTTTAGGGAGAATGGAAAGAAAGGGTCCCAGGGCTCTAGAGGACATGCACGTCGCAGCCAGCTGGGCACAGTTAGCTCTTCAGAGCATTAGCTCTAGGTGCTGCTGGGAGGAGAGGCACAGGGACAGGTGTCGGGGACACTGGTCCGGCAGCTGGAGCAGGCTCAGGATGAAGGTTGGGCCGAGTGGAGTACAGGCTGTGACAGGGAGGACACGAGGTCCCTGGCCAAGGTCTAGCAGGCTTTCTGGGGATGCCCACACCATGCCCATGCCCACCTCAGCCTGGGCAGAGGGCTCTCCGAGGCCTCCACTTTTACTGGGCTCTGACAGAGGAGACCCAGATGTGTCTGTAGGCCTGAAGTAAAACAAATGACTTATAGGAAAAGCCATATTTTTTTCCACAGTGTTTATCTGTCAGAAGAATAGGCTCTGTGAGCACAAAGGGCTGCTTACTGGAAAAGATGAAAACAGTTTGCTGCCAATTTTCTTCGGTGGAAAAAAAGTGCTTTGGCGACTTAATGAATAATGAACCCCAGTTAACAATGTCTGGAAGGCCCTGCTCTTGGCTTCTGCTCACAATGGGATGGACAGAAATTAGGAAATTAAAACTGATTTTGTTTCTGCAAATTTAACTGTTTACACTTGAGGAAAAAAAATAATTGAATAATAATGCTTCTCTTGAGCAACTTTTTCCCCCCAAAATCACTTAGTGCTTTCAAAATACCCTGCAGCCAAGAAGCCACGCCTACTCTTGGCTAACTGGCTGGCGGGCCCCAGGGTGTGCAGAGATTGCACAATCAGCCCCCTGCATGGTGGGCGCCAGGCCAGGTGGCAGGGATGGCTCACCTCCACCACAGGGGCCCAGGGGGCTGCAGCCACCTGCCCAGTGGGGTCGCCCTCTGGGTGGTCCTAAGGTGGGGAGGGGAAGGCTTGTCAGGAGATGCCCTGCTCTCCTGGCAGGGGTCTTAAGACTGGAATATAAGCAGGGTGCAGGGCCACAGGTGTGCTGCACCAGGGGACTGGAAGGCAGCCGATGCACCAGGCAGAGAACAGCAGCAAGGGGTCTGCTACTGGGCTCGGCCGAGGAGAATCTGAATGAAGCTACAGGCAGGAGGACATAAAGGGTGCACTGCAGCACCATCACTGAGACTCACCTTCAGCCTCACCACCCTGCGGAGACTGCGTGCACTGGAAGGGTGCCATGTAACCTGGAGCTTGCCGCCCTCCTGGGCAGGGGCTATGCCAGCACTTGCTGCAGGAAAGCTCAGGCACCCAGGGCCTGACCAGGGCCCTTGCAGAGGGCAAGCTAGGACCCCGATTCCTCCCCTCTCCCTGTGTATCCCAGGGAACCCCATCCCGCCTGTCCTGTGTCCCCTACTATCTCCCAGAGCCCCTCTCTGCCCCCAGGATGCCAAGCCCAGCGAGGGTCCACCTGCCAATATCTCCACACTGACCTCAGGGTAGCCTCCCACATCGTGCACATCAAGACCCAGGAAGTGGCCGAGCCCATGAGGCATGAACACGGCTCCCATTTGGGCCTGGACCATGGCGTCCACACTGCCACTCAGGATGCCAATGCGGGTCAGCTCCTCCAAGTGGATGCGGTCAGCCAGGCGGTGCATGTCGGGCCACCAGACACCTACGGTTCAGAGGAAGACGTAAAGGAAGGGCTTCTCCAGCCATGGGCAGGCTGCGGGGGAAGGGCCCCAAGGCAGGACTGAGGGTACACTCCTTGGGGGCTGGGGGGGCGGTGGCTCAGCGTCCTGACTTTCTCAGTCAGAACTCTTGATCTCAATACTCTCTGTCCCCACATAAGAGTTGTGTCTCAGGGGAGGCCTCTGCCACCCATGGCCAGGAACCCGGGGCCAATCTACATTCCAGCTAATGCTGTGCCCACCCTGACCAGCATGTGCTTCTGGGGCCAGGGGCCCAACTAGACCTCTGGCCATCAGAAGGAGAAAAGTCTCCTCAGTAGCAGATGTGGGGTGGCTTGGGCCCAAATGCTGTCTCAGGGCTTCAGGCCTGGGTTTTATGCCTGTAGGGCAAGGGGGAAGCTCAAGGCTGGGGGAAGGGGCACCCCTGCACATCCAGAAAGGCTGAATCACCCTTGGAGCTGCTATGGAAGCAAAGGTTTCTGGGGTGAAGGTGCAGCTGGCACAGCCTCACACACTGGTGGGCAGGGGGCTGCTGCCCCGCAGCTACAGCACTGGCACTGTCTCCATGGCAGCCTAAACAGCCAAGCCCAGGCTGCTGGCTTTGCCCTGTTTCTGGGTCAAAGGTCAATGCACAGCCTTTCAAGTGCAGAGCTTTGGGGGCCACACAGGCTCTCAAGGGGGCAGGGGCAGAGGCCAGAGCCAGTACTGAGCACTGCCTGGTCCCCTGGTAGTGGTGGTAGGACCTACGGGGCTGCAAGAACATAGGACACCTGCAGAGAGCTACCAGCGAGAACCTCTGAGGAGCACTCTTCAGCCTCCTCAAGGGAGCTCCATCCCCACCCCTGCACTCAGCCTGAGCACCAGACAAGAACCCTGAGCTGGTGGAGCCTCCTGCTCTGAACTCAGGAGGGCTGAGACTGGGTAGGCCCCGTGCTGGCTGAGGCCCATGGTACCAAGACACGCTGGACCAGGCAGGTTTGGGTGAGGGCCCAGGGCTCTGCAGAGCTCTGGCCAGAGAAGGCAATTCCACAACATTTCTTACGGTACATCCTGGCAAGGCATAGGCCCACGAAGTAGAACCTCGTGGGTCTCCAGGGGCCTCTGTGTCGTGTTCTGCCTAGGCTCAGAGCTGGACCTGCTGTCTGTCATGCTGTACTGTTCTTGGTCACTGCTGCAAGACTGGAGGACAGGGTCAGAGGACAGGGATCTGCACTGTGAGGGGCCCACGCAGGGCTGGGCCAGGAGGCTAAGGCCCCCGAGTCTCCGCGGCTGGCAGGGAGCACGTGATGGGCTGTGGGGTGAACCCACTAGACACTCTAGCAGGGCACCTGCCCCCTAAGTTGGGCTCTTTCTCTGCTTGAGCTGGACACTCCACGTCAGGAGCATGGAGATGGCCCAAGGATATGGAGAGAACACAGAGAAAGGAAAGGGAAGCCCCAACTCTCACCCCGATTATCCACCTCAGCCTGTAAAGCTGTGTTCTGGGGTCTGGAATCAAGTTACTAGGTTCTTCCAGCTACAGGCTTGGGCCTGGGGACAGACATGGGCATGCACACACTGTAGCTGGCTCAGTCTTCACTCCTGAGCCAGGGCAGGGGCTTTCTATAAGGGTTGGAGTTCCTCAAACGGAGATTCAGTAACTGTAGGCCCAGCCTAGCTGCATGCCACACAGCCTGCAAATACTTCTGTACCTCTCTTATACCTCGAATGTCAAGAGTTGCAATGCTGGTCCCAAAGCTGGCTACAGATTTTCTGGTATTAAGCGGATGGTCCATCACTTCTGATCAACTAGAGCCTAGTTTTAACATTTTATGGTCACAATGCTTGGGGTTACTGGTCATGACACAGAGCAAGCCAAACCTTCCCTAAGGCCCTAGTGGACCAGTCGGGCTCATCCCATCCCACTGTACCCACCCCCACCTTACCCTCCCCGCTCCCACAGGGCCCTCTGGGGGCCGGGCCACCCTTCTGCTCCACAAGCATGCTGAATGCGAGACCCTGTGCTGCCTCATCCTTGGGAGTCTCAGCATCAAAGGTCTTCCTGGAGATCTTCAGCAGCTTCTCACTCTACTGTCTTGATGGGAAGGCTCTTAGCAGCTCCCAGGGTGAAGCTGATTCCTAGACAGACCAGCAGACTTGCTTCTCCTGTCTTCCTGTCTGGTGGAGTACGTCACCTCAGCTCTCTTCTTGCTCAGAGGCTCAGGTCATACAAACCCCCAAATGTCTGTGCAAATCTGGCCCCCACCAGTCAGTCTGCTGTACAGAACCTCCTGGGTGGCGGCCGACATCTCAGCCCCCACTCAGCTCATCTGTCTCAGAGGGCAGCCTTCTCCAGTCAGCAACAGGAAGCCCCATGAAATGTAGCCTGCTTTCCAACCAGCTAAATGCAAAGGTCATGCTGCGGGCAGATGTGGTGGCGCGTGCCTGTAATCCCAGCATTTGGCAGGCTGAAGCAGGAGGATCATCTCAAGTTCGAGGTTAGCCTGGGCTACATAGTGAAGTCAAGGCCATTGCAGGCTTGGCCGGGCTTGAGGGGAGGGTGGGAATCAGGTATATAAATCACGCTCTGAGATGGCAGCCCAGCTCCCACCCGGATGTGCGGTTCAGGCGGTCCCCATGGTGCCTCCAGTCTTCCTAGCCTGAGCACCCTCGGGAAAGGCCTTGCACACAGCTCTCTTGGCCATGAGTGGGGAGTTTCTGCCTGTGTGTGGTTAGGGTTGGGACAGTGATTAAACTTCCAGCAACTTGGCTTCTGTGTCTGGTGTGTGCGGTGGTTATGACACCCACAGCTAGGGCTGGACTCCTGAAGTGTGGAAGGTTACCATCCTTGGGCTAGGCCCCAGCTTAGAGAGGTGGGCACAAACTACAGGGTCTCCCTACCTGCCTGCTCCTCCCATTCTGGCTGCCTGTCATCCTCATCGATGACATCCTGTCATCTCTTGGAGCCCACAGAGATGTGCCAGGAGGCATCGCTGACCTGAGCCTGCCTATACCAGGGCTGCTAACCCACAGAACACACTCAAGAGCTTGGGCACAGGCTGCCCAGCACTTCCACCTCCTGCCAGGACTGAGTCTTGCCCTCGCCTCCCTAGAACATCTCTTACCCACCCCCTCCTCTGTATTCTCCATCCTGCTTGTCAGATTGGCTAAGTCCAGGTTCTTTGGCTGGCTTCCACGTCTAGCCTCATCCCTCACCTACTCCTTGACTGAGGTCATGATTCCAGTGCTCCCTGTGCTTTCTACCTGTTGTTCCCAGCTGGGTCCAACTCTGCAGGCCCTCATTCTGCTGCTGGGACTCTTGTTGAGGCACCAGGAGGCCCTTTCCGACTGCTTCTTTCTGTGCTGCCAGAACCTCTCCACCTGCCTCAGGACTCCGGGTCTGCCTACTACACCCTCAGCAGGGAGGCCTGTGCCCTGCTCCCTGCCCAGTGCACAGCACATGCCCGGTAAAAGCGAGGCATGAGCAGGAGCCTTGCCCTCCCTCTTGACTCTCATAGCCAGCGCCACTGTGTGACCCAGGGTTTTGATGTGCCACCAGGCCTCTCCTCTATGTTCTTGAATTTCAGGGTGGGCAGAGTGGTCTTAGGGTTAGTGCCATACCATCTGCCTCAGAAAACTGCTGGACTATTTCTACAGAAATAAGAGCCCGGGTGCCCAGGGCTCTTGATATTTCTAGAGCAGTCCCGGGTTACTGTCTGGCCTTCTGTGTCTACCTGGTTCCCCTCAGGCGGTACTCTCCATGCCTGACCCCCCTGCAGGGCCTGGCCTGGCTCCTCAGAGCTTCAGCAGCAGCATCCATCATGGCCTCAAGGCTTCCAGCCCAGAGTGTGACAGCCCTGGGGGGCTCCCAGGCCTAAGCCAAGCCAGGAAGGCCCCAAGTGCTGCATCCTCAGAGCTACTTCCAAACAAAGAGCTCACTTCATCCATGGACAATAGCCCTCTGGGGACAGATGCTGTCTGCGCCAGGCCTTGGGGGTGTGGGAGGAAAGGCTCAGGGCGTGGGGCTCAGGGAAGGCCCTGGGGGCAGCAGGGAGCTGCCTGGCAGGCCAAGCTGGTGTGGGGGATGACAGCCTCCAGCCCAGCCCACATTGCACCCTGTGCCACCAGGACCTTTGGGACCTGCTCACCCTGCGTAAGGACAGGGAACAGCATCTGTTCAAGCTGCAGGCTCCTCAGTGCTGTGGAAGCCTAGCTGTAAGGTTTCTCACATCCCAGCGGGGATTTGCACACCATCCTGCTACCAGGTGGAGGCATAAAGACAGGGGCCCAAACACCCATTCCTGTTCCAGCTACTGTCACAGAGGGCAATGTGGTTAGGTGACACAAGGTCCTTGTACCTGTCTGCCTGATCCCTTGTATTCCTTGCCATGTCTAAGGACGAGGCCCAAAAGAAAGTCCAGCCAATTGGTCTCATTCCTGCTTATCTAGGAGGCAGAGCCAGGAAACACAACCCAGCACCCTAGGTCCATAGCAGACGTGCATGTATATGGGGTCTGCGGGCCACCGCACCACCCTGAATGTCCTGCCCCAGCCACTCAGACTCCCTCCTGACCTCCCGCAGGAGGCACTGCCCCTGTAAGCAGCCAGGACTCTGCCCAGGGACACAGCCAGGGTGCTGGCACTGCACAAAGGTACACAGTGCTATGCAGAGCGGGAGTATCATCTGCACGGCTTGGGACACAGCTGCTTTTACAGTGCTACAAGCAGGGGGTCCAGAAGCAGAGCTCATGGGGGAGCACTGGAGCCAGGGCCGAGGGTGAAGGGTGACACCCAAGGCAGGAGGGTCAGGGAGGCTGGCAAATGGGAGGCAAGGGGGCAGAGGTGACAAATACGGGGACCTCCCCGCTGGTTACATGATGGCTGGTGGGACAGGGAGTCTCCATGACATAAGCAGGGACAGCCTTGCAGCTGTGGTGGGCTCAGCACATCTCATGTCTCTGCAGCTGCACCTTCCTGCCTCCCTCCACTGAGCCTGTAGCCATCATGGCTTCCTGGTGTCTTGGGGATGGGGAGGGCAGGGTGCACCGATGCCAAAGCCATGTACACCTGGGTCTACTCAGCCAGAAGCCAATGCCTGGCCGTGGCTTCCCGTGCATGGGATTCTCCCATGTTCACAGCTTCCTGTGGATTGCTGGTCATCAGTGGCTCCTCTCTGGGTGAGCTCAGCCCTGTCTCCTTTCCTGAGTCAGAGTGACAATGAGGAACACTTCCCCCTGGCCCCAGGATGTTTCTCGGGAGCCAGGGCCTGCATTCCTCAACTCCCCCAGGGCTGCATCCGCAAGGGTCCATGTGTATTCTGAGAGCCAATTTCTGACTCTCCTCTGGGTATCACTGTGTGACCTCCTGTATGTTTTTATTTATCCTTCCCTGGAAGGTCACAGGAAGCAGTCAGGCAGTCTCAGCAGGGTATTTGTCTTGGCCCCGGAGTTGAACCCACAATCAGGGGCATTTCTACTGGGACAGGCAGACGGCTGATCTGGCCACAGTCGCCTCAACGCTAAGGGAGGCGACGATCTGCCAACATTTGGAAAGCAGTTTTCTGTGGGCACTGGACTCCGCTCCCTGCCCCCCAGCTGTGGCTACACTGTGTGACCCAGATGGAGTCACATCCTGCCCTGAGGGAGCTTCAGGGTCCCAGTCTGGCAGCAGGGGTAGCAGAGTATGTATGTGGAGTATGGTGGGGGCTCTGCTCCTCCCCTCATACAAGGGCTCCTCAAGGCCCACTGTGTCTGTGCTGAGTAGAAAAACCCAAGGGTGGGCAAGAAGGGCATGGTGGTGGGGGGCTGGTCTGTAAGCCAGATGAGCTGAGCTTAGCCTGGGGCCTCCAGGGTCCCCTGGCTCGGCCTGAGGCCTGTGGCTGCCCCAAGAGTTGGCGAGGCCAGGCAGGCCTCAGGATGGGTGATGAGGTAGATGCAAGGACTCAGCCCCAGGCCCTTTTCAGCATGAAGTGGGTGGGGCCCTGAGGGATGGCCATGGGCTTGGCTACTTTCTGGATAGAACTGGGGTTGCTGAGGGGGGCCACTGTGCTGGCCAGGACACCAAGGGTGGAGGTACCATCCAGACCCTGCTCAGGCCCCACTGACTTCCCATTACCAGTCAGCTTACTGTGAGAGCTAAGCAGCTCCAAGGCCTGGAAACCTGGAGCTGTGTGGTGACACAGAGCCCAGGGCGGGGACGTCTTTCCAAACCTCCCTGCCTGCCAGACAGCCTGCCAAGCAGGAGCTCGGGTCCCATCTTGCACCTGTGTCAGAACCTCACTGTGAGGCCCAGCTCCTCCTGTCAGGTCTCCAGTGTGGACTGTGGCCATCAGTCCTGTGTTCTGATAGCAGGCCTGGACTCCCATGCTGCCCACTACTATGCTCCTCAGCAAGAGGGGGTGTCCCGGCTTCTGGGTGGAAGGCCCATGCTCACAGACACTGGGGGAAGGCACCATGCCCCTCCGTCTTCAGCCCAATGCTCTGCCACTGGAAACACTGATGACCATTTAAGTGACTGATGGTATTCAACACTGAGCAAAGACCCTTGCATGATGACTCCCTGAATCTCACAGTTTAAAAAGAACAGAAAAGGGGTCTGATGAGCAAGCCTCGAAGCTCTCCTTCCTTTCCTTCTCCTTCCCTCTCCTGGCACCTTGTTTGTTGACTCTACCAGTGCATGCAAATCCAGATTACTGCTCCTCCATTTTCTTATGCAAAGGGGCTGTGCTGCCCAAGCCACCCCACGAGCCTGTGGCACTGCATCCTGCCACTGCTCTGCGCTGACACTTGGAGGTGTGGTTGCTTTTTAGCCAGGCAATTGTGCTCCCCATGCTGCCCCCTTCTGCAGCCCCTGCCCCAGGCAGGGATGCCCTGCTGTCACACTCACCAGCTCATTTGCTTTCAGGCTTTCCTGCTTTATTCTCCTTTCGAGGAATACCTGGGCTCCTGTCCCTGGACTCACTTGTTTGTCTAGCTCTTGTCCTGAAGGCTAAATGAGGAAGTAGGCTGTGGGCTCAGACTCAGTGGTGCCCCCCAATGTACCCCCAGAGCTCCTTAGCCTCCTCTGGGGGCTCTGAGGCTGGGCTGGAGGCCAGTCAAGAAAGGCCTCCTCACAGTGTGTTTCCTCTGACAACGATCGATGTCGAGTCCCCTCCAGAGCAGCACTTGGCCCTGCGAGCATGGCTGTAAGTCATCCCCCAGGCCAGCTCTGGGCCGCAGCCCGCTGATCCAAATGCTGAGCCAGCAAGTTCTAGGTCTGCGAGAGGCCACTTCCTGGGCTATTACTGTTCTGGGGCTCGGGATCTTTTTCTTTTGTTTTTTAAAATTAAGGCTTCACGGGGCTGGGGATATAGTGGCACAGTACCCGCCTGACAAGTGTAAGGTCCTGAGTTGGATTCCCAGTTTAAAAAAAAAAAAAAATCAAGGCACCAGAGGCATAC
>NDGM010226206.1:0-14317 GCA_002564305.1 Octomys mimax | reverse complement strand
TCAGGCCCTTGCGCTTGCCAGGGAAGCGCTTATTCCACTGAGCCATCTCCCCGGCCCCCAAGCATCTTATTTTTACAAATAGGATGATTTGAGTGAAGTTTGCTGTGTCTGTAGGTTCAGCATCTATAAATTGAACCAGCAAATATTTGGGGAAGAATTATTTCTATACTTGCTATGTACTTTGTCATTATTTCCTGAATTATATAACAGTAATTTATATAGCATTTATATTGTATTAGATATAAATAATCTATGAATGATTTAAAGGATATGGGAGGATGCATGTTAAAGTTACATGAAACTTGAGCATCTGAAGATCTTGGTATGTGAGATGGGTGTGGGAACAAGTCCCCCTTAGATACTCCGACATAACTATAGTACAACTGCGTACTCAAGGGACCAGACAGGAGGGCTTCAGGAAGCGATTACTTTCAGCAGTGGAATTGAACTACGTAGGCTTGAGGAAAGCAGAATACATGCTTTTTTTTTTTGAGACAGGATCTCACTATGGAGTTCAAGCTGGCTTTGAATCCACTATATAGCTCAGGCTGCTCTTCAATTCTCTGATCCTCCTGCCTCAGCCCCTCAAGTGCTAGGATTACATGGTGGTGCTGCCCAACAAGTGTGTTTTATCTTTTCCTTTACCTTGTATCTTCTTGTTTGATATCTTAGTTCAATCTGAACTTTTTTATACAAAGATAGTTTCATTTACTATGTGATTCAATTCATTATCATAGCTGGTAGGCTGGCACCTTTGCTGTGTTAGTCTAGCGAATTACCCTGGCTCTCACTCATCTACCATTAAGTTGGCTCCTTAATTACTTAAGCAGTGATACACTTCAGGGTGCTTTGATGCTGTGTAATAAGTCATTATTATATCATTAACTAGTATCTGAGGAAAAGCTGTCAGTGGTCTGGATTAAGTAAAAACAGAACTGGCCTATATCTGCACTTCGTTTTAGAGCTGATTACCCTTAAGTGGAAATGGAAAACACCAATATTGCAGAAAACCTAGAAAAACCATTCTGTAGTAGGGTACAAATCTTGCCTGTGCAGCCTTGGGAAAGTTAATGAAACCTGTGCCTCACTTTATTTGTTCAATGAGAATAGTGTCACCCATCTCCTAGGGTTGCTTTTCAAGTGACCTACTTGAAATCAGTGACTGGCACATAGGAGGTAAACACTGTTAAGGCCCACATGTGTCACCGCAGTGCTAGAGCTCTCCATACCTTGTCTTCCTTTTGATATTCTTACCTGATTAGGATAAAATTTTAGTTTTCATTGTCGTTCTGTTGCATCCTAATGTTCATTAGAGCATTAGTCTTTAGGTCTTTTCTCATGAGAAAAAATGCCTTTGGTTAATGTTTTTTCTTGGCAAAATCTTTTGGGTAAACTAGTTAGGCATATGCTATAAACTACTTGCCTTTTTGAAGGCAAAGAAGTAGTTCTAATTCAATTTCTTACATACTGATTTTTCAGGATTAAGATAAAATGGGTCCGTCTAACAGGAGATTTAATTTTCTATCTATTTAGAAATTTTCACTGATTTGAACAATTTACCACGTAATTCTGAATTTTATTCAGTTCTTTCCCTAAATTTTACATATTTCTGATATCATGGGAAATCTACATCACATTACATTTTCTGCTGTATTCACATATCTTTTATGTCTACATAATTCCTATAGACTGAAGTATTTCCTAAGGAAGCTATTGTGTTGTCAGAGTGGTCCAAGCTAGGCATGATGCTTTTCACAAGTGTGCCAGGAGTGATCAGTGGTTAGCACTTGATTTTACTGTTTTTTTCTTTTGCTAGAATGAGTGAGCTTTCTAAAATTTACTATTGTAAAAATGGAGTATTTGGCTTTCTTGTGTAACTAATAATGTTAATCCTTAGTTAAAATTCTTAAAAAATTTAAATTGATTAGAGTGATGATTGTTAGAATTCTAAAGGCACAAACAGAGCTTTTTCTTCCCCCAGCACTCACCTTTGCTCTAGGAACCCTTCTCGTGTGCGTTTCCATATATCTCTACGGATTACCCAGACAGGACACTACATCCATCCAGCAAGGAGAAACGGCTTCAAAAGAGAGAACCATTGGTGTGTGACTTGAGCCTCGGCAGAGTCCTACTGTGACTAAACAGCCTGCATTAATCTAGAGCCTTAAAGTCAGTCTCAGAAGGGAGCTTATATAGCAACAGCAAAGTAACTGTATGGCCCAAGGATCAAGCAAGAAGAAAGCTCTTGAGTGAACTGCTGGTACAGAGACAACTGCAGCCCTGCTGAGGGTCCAGCTGTGTTGTAGGATGAAGGAATTTACTGTGTGTATATATAATGTACATAACAAGTAAGGAGATAATATGGTATTAAAAAATCAAATGAAGCTACCAAATCAAGTGATAAGGTATGGAATACTATCTAAAGGTCGAAGTGCCAAAGCCATTTTTGTGCTGTCCTGTTGTTCAGGTATCAGGGGAGGACGACCTCTCCTTGTTCTCCAGTTCATTCATGTACAGTATTTTGTCTCAGTAGCAGTCAAGAGCTAGGTCTTACAAAAACAGAAACAACACAGGCTAGTTCAGAAACTGAAGGTGTAACTTCTCAAATGGAATCTATTTTGTAATTCAGCCAGTGATTTCTGCGTGGTGACTGGGTACTCCTTTAGTGCTATATTTGTGCCATTCATTTTCTCATATTTCTTTGCTATTAGATATACTTGTCTTCAAGAAAATTTCTCACTTTTATACTTTTTTTAATAAAGTACAGTTGTTGGGGTCTCAATTTGTGAAATATTTCTATAATGTTAATGGGAGAAATTGAGCAATAAACTTTATTTATACGAATCCCTCTTTAATCACTTTTTTCTATTACAGATATAACCATTAAGATAATGTAAAAACATAAAAAGCCAACATGTTAATTTTATGTGCAACTGTATAAAGTAAAGCTGTTTGCAAATAACAGCAGTACCCTAAGTCTGACAAATCTTAAGCCCCCTCCCTAAAAGGGAATTCACAGGGAGGACCACAGTCAGGCAGGGCTACCCGGCTTTAGATTGCAGGAATGATTAACTTCTTAGGCAGCTGCTTTGGTGAACACGTGGCTCTGCCCATTATCATTCTTGTATCATCTATTTAATATTGAATACCAGAATACCATTCATCTTTTTTATTTTTAAATACCATTAATCTTGGAAAAAAGTGGAGAAGGATACTGGATGTGTAAAACATTGTTGTAGATTTTTATTTTATGGTTTGTGCTGAGAGAATTTAAGCCTTAGCATTAGCAATCTGGCAGGCAGTTTAGGTTAGAATGGAGGCATGAATCCTTCTAGAATAGGGAGGTAAACTATATATGCCAAATGATGTTATTCCAACTCAAAAGGCTTTGGTTCATGCCAGTTTGTTTCTCTTTCCTTAAAAAGATGTCACTAGTATTCAAAAGGCTTTTTTTTTTCCCTTTTATGGTGGTGGGTATCAAATTTAAGGCTTTGTATAAAACAAGCAAGTTCTGTACTATCAAACCACACTCATTACCCCTAGAAACTTCTATTGGCAACATTTATAAGAAACATTTACATTACAGCAGACCTGAAGAGAAATGCTGCCAGAGGAGGGTGCTGTGCTGGTGCAGCATATCATGTGATACCTACTTGTGCTAACTAATCTTAGCTGACGCCGTCAAGTCATACAAAGTGTACCTTATCCACACAAATACATGAAGAAATGTTTAACTCTAAATTACGGTTTAGTTAGTATATTTTACAAAAAGATCGTAACAATGTCTCTGTAAGTGATTGAAATTAAGTCCCTGAATTCACAGAGTAAGGTACCAGGATGTATCAACTAAAAGGTAAACAAAAAGTAGGCTCTCTCTGGGAGGAATTATTAACCATATTGTCCATAAAGATGTTTATCTTTGGTCTCTATTCAAATCTAGCCATGATTTAAAAAAAAAATTAGGTTCCTCTCATCATCAATTATTGATGAAAACTTTAGATCACCTCAGCTGTAAGAAGTTTGAAAATGACACTGTAAAAAACTTCAAACCAGTTTAAATTCTCAGCCTTTACCTGCATTATCCATAATTTTTTAATTTAAAAAGACTTAGTAGTACTTATTGGCCACAAAACTTGTGAGCAAAAAGATTAAACGAGCTGGTATGGTGGTGTGCACCTGTACTTTCAGCTATTCAGGAGGCTGAAGCAAAAGGATTTCTTGTGCCCTGGATTTGTGGCTGGCCTGGGCAACATTGGTAACAGATGGTCTCAGCAAAGCAAAACCCAAAAGACAAGTTAAGTCACTTACTTACTCTTAGTAAAATATACTGGCACAAAGTGCTAGTGAGTATATACTGTGAGCAGCAAGCCCAGTAAACATAATTTGCATTTATTTAGCATTGTGATAAGTCCTTTTCAATGAGATATTACATCCTACATACAGGCATTATTCCAAGAAGTCTCATTCCATTGGCTAGGACATAACGGGCAGCTTTGAAAAGGTGCAGTCTGGCCTACAAAATAAATCAAAAGAATGATTAAGTGTTCAGTAACACACTAGTTCATGTAAATAAAGATGGTTTTAGAATTCTAACTTCAGGAGGCTGATGGAAAAGGATTTCTTGTGCCCTGGATTTCTTTTAATCTGAGGTAGGAATAATATCTCAAATTGTCCTAGAATTTACTATAGGCGAGGAAAGATTCCTTCTTTTTTTTTTTTTTTCGTACTAGGCATTGAACTCAGGACCTTGTGCTTGCTAGGCAGCTCTTAAGCCACTGAGCTATCTCCCTAGCCCGCATCTCTCCTTATAGTAAAGATCCATATGAAAATCCTGCACTGTGAGAGGAACAGTTTATCATTGTAATATTTGATGCAGGAAGATGCATTTTTGTAGTACAGTACTTTTGGAAATAACATGTATGGTTATAGCCCAATTCTAATTATTTTCCAAGTCAGAAGGTGATGAACAAGAGAATACTATTTTAGAAAAATTTACAAGACTAACATCCCATAACACTAGTTTTGGGCAGTTAAGAGATTAGAAAAAGACATTCACCATAACTTACCCCAGCCACTTCAGGAGGACTATCTTTTATTTGGAGGGTTTTGTGTGCCACAGCTGCAAGATGACTGAAACAGGAAGGGCACAGTCACTGTGGGGACCAGCAGGAGTTTCCTGTTTTGACAAAGGAACTCGATATTTGACCCTACCTCCTCAATTTAGGTAACAGCCTAGCACCACTGAAGAAGTATGCAAAACTAAAGCTGAGATTGGAATTGCCTTCTGTAATAGACAAAACACCTAAACTTAGCCTGGTTTTACAACCAAGTGGCAGATTCTTAAGATTACAATTTCACTGTTAGCTTTACAAGTAGAGAGCATTCCTTTCTAACAATTAGTTTGTCCTTATATAAACGGCATTTAAAAGAATACCATAAGCCAGGCATGGTTGTACATGCCTGTTACCCAGCACTCAGGAGACTGGGCTCGAGACCAGCCTGGGCTACAAAATGAGCTTAAGGCCAACCTGAACTACATAGCAGACCCTGTCTCAAAAAATCCAAAAATAAATGAATAAATGTACAACAACACAGCACAGGGAGGAGGTAGGACATGGACTGGTTTTCAGTTCACTCTACATACACATTGGGCACTCTTTTTTTTTTATGAGCAGAATATATTTATTGAGAGAAAGCTCCTGTCCCGAGAGGGACAGGAGGGGGGCCCCTGAAAGGGTAGTTCCCCCTGGGCACTCTTTTAAAGTGCTTTGTTATATGTCAGAGAAATAAAGATATTCATTTAATGATTATGTGACATTTCTTAATATTTCCTGGTGTTTTCACTACTAGAAGTCTAAGTAGAATTTAAAGAAAAAAATCATTTAAATCAAGAGAAAAAAGGTAAAGATATAAACAAGCCAGGCATGATGACACATGCCTGTAGTCCCAACTCTGGGAGCCTTTTCTTTTTTATTTGGTACCGAGTCTCATTATGCAGCGCCACATGTGATAGGATCAGCCTCTCCAGTGCTGGTTACAACCATGTGCCATCACGCCCAGTTTCGTTGGCTGGCTTGGCGGGCACGTGGTAGCAGGGATTCAACCTGGGTCTCTGCTTGCCAGGCATGCACTTAGCTATGTACTGAGCTATCTCCCCTGCCCAACACTGGGAGCTTGACGCAGGAGGACTTGCAAGCCAGAGCCCAGCCTGGGCAACTCAGCGGCTTAGCAAAGCTCCATCTCGAAAATAAAAAAAGTTGGGGATGTAGCTCAGTGTGAAGCTCCTGGCTTTAATTCTCAGTACCAAAATAAAATAAAATAAAAATCTAAGTCTGAATTCAGTATAACTTGGGTAAAAGCAAAATTTTCTGTGTTAAACTGCTTTATGGGATGAAGCTGTTTCTATACAGAAGCAGATTCAACTATTATTTCTTTGGTATAGGGTCTCACTACGCAGCTGGACTTGCAGTGATCATCCTGTCTCAGCCTCCCCAGCTGGGATTACAGGCATGCACAACCACATCTGGTTTTTTAGACTCAATTATTAAAAGCTAAAACTATGAAACGTCTATCAAAGTGTTACTGATTTACCTCCCTGTTCACTCCACTTCGCTGATTCTTTTGCTTCTGCTAAGAACTTTCATGGACTCCACTGCCCCTGTAAAGTAATCTAAATGGCCTAAAGGTCCAATATGGGTCCCTCCTTGCGCCCCCTGCCCTGGCCCCCCGGATTGCACAGCCTCCTTGCCAGTGCCTGCTTCTCCTGATGGAAGTCTGCTTCACTGTGAGTGCTCTCTGCTCCTACAAGGTGGCTGGGCCAGTATCATCCCTTCTGTTCATTCTATCACAGCCCATGTGCACTGTTGGCTCCTATATCCTTGTTGGTTCCTAGTCACTTCACTATAGTGACTATCTTCTATCACTGAATTAATAAATATGAATTACCAGTTGGAAAAGACAAAACAATTCCTATCATGCAATTATAGGAAAGGGTATATAGATATGGGAAAACTTTGGATTATAAAAAGGTTTCTTGTTGGATCAAATTAATACCTGAAAATAGGAAGATTATAAGATACCTTAGAGTTAGCAGGTAACTAACGATGTGCCTGGGTTGAAGGTCCTGAGACGATCTATAAAGCACCTCATCAAACCTGAAAGAAAGACGACAAGCAGCTGGCTGGGACACATTCAGCCGTGTTAACCTAGGATGTTAGGACAGTGAAACATCTTGGATACCGACATCACAAAGGTAGAAGCCGTATATTTCTTATAAATTCCTTCATGGCAAGGACCTTCTGAATCATCTTGGTATCCCACACACATTACACATAGTCTGGAGCAAAGACTTAAATCATGACTGTTAACATGAATGTACAAAGCCTGCAGCCACACTGAGAAACAATCCATGAAGCAGTAAAGCACCCTCACGGGTAAGAAAATCAGGCTAGTTTATTTTCCCTTGCAAATTAGCTACTTGTGAGTAAATTTTCTGATCCCAGAAAGAACACTGACTACTTGTGTGGCAATCAGAGAAAACTGCCTTGTTCACAGCCACCCACAGCCCCCTTAGCATTTATTTCTACTGACAAGGCTAGCTTCACCAACACTTGTGTGAACCAAAGTGTATGAGCGTATCTCCCAGGAGGATGCACAGTATTTGAGACCATGAAAGCAGAAGGCAAGTGAGAGACTTGAGAAAGCTGCTCAAAGCAATTTTCCTTCACATCACAGAAAGTGAGAAGAAGCTTTTTTCCAAAACCAAAAGTTATGCTTTTATCAAGATTTATCTTCTTGGACAATAGACTAGAGTATCTTAGACATCTGGATAATTCAATGGTGACAGCATTAAGACTCAAGGTCTGACTTTGAATACTGGCTTACTACACACACGTCCATCTAACCCCAAAAGCCAGACACTTCTGGGCATATCTTAGGAAAGATCTAGATCTAGAGGCAGGAGGAAGCAACTGGCCTACAGACTGTAATGGTCAGCAAAGCTAACCAACCAACAGTCAACTCAGTAAGCAGAAGCAGGTGTGGTAACACCAGAAAATTTCCATACCTGAGAAGATGCTGGAGAACTGAAACAGACTGTGGCTCTTGTAAGCAAGCAGTGTTAAAGTCATTCAGGTAACCACATCCAAAAGTCTCTTCCAAGCTGTAGGAAAGTTGAAAGTTAAAAACGCAAGTCACCCTGAGGCGCACACAGTTGCAGAGGCTGAACATTACCTCCTAATGTACAGTCTTCATCTCGATACAGATCTAGGCCTTGCTGTCAAGTGTTACATCGAGTCCTCAATTTTCCCTACATGTTTCCTATCTGTAAGATGTAGGTAACGGGGTTGGCAGGGTTACTCTGAGAACTATATAAGGTTGGATATATAAAAGTATTTCTTACATAGGCTGAATAAATATTTGAAAACTACAATAGGAAGTCTGTGCTTTTACAGTTTTGAACAGGAGATGTTGGAGGGACCCAGGAAACAGCCTGCCATTGGTCGCAGAACCACAGTAGCCGTGCCCCAGTCTGCGGGCGGACAGCAGCACGTTCCCGAGGCCTCTTCTCACCTGTGGAGGCGGGCATGTGTGTACTGCAGGAACACTCCTGTGTCCCCACGACTCTGGAAAACACGATCCCAGCTGAACTGATAGTCAGATAAGAGCAAACCTCTGAAGTCCTAAAATGAGAGTAAATTTTCAATAAATTCAATAAATTTTCAGGAAATCCCTGGGATTTATTTCCTACCAGAAAAACAAACAAAACAAAACAAAACAAAAAAACCTGTCATAGGAAGGAGACTTAACAGACCTGAACAATAAGCGCTGCCAGCCCAACCCTTTCTGCAGTCTCTTGTGGGTTTGGAAGTTCTTTAGTTGCTGAAACAGATAAAGGCAGCTATCCTTTAAATTGCACGATAATGCGCCCAATCATGGATCAAATCTGAGACAAAAATCTGCCAAAAACATATGCACACAAGAACAAGCAAGTTCACAGTTGGCCCTGGGCTAGTTTAGGTCAATACATGTGATGAAATGTATTTACCCTGCTTAAAGGGAAATATAATTTTTTACATTACTTTTCCATAAGCCATTAGATATAGCTAACTACTTTAAGAGTAAAGGTTAATCAAAGACATGAACTTGAAACTTCTATCCACATTATAACACAGGATTCTTACATGACAGCTCAGATTATAGAATGACACCAAAGCTGTCTATGAAAAGAACACCATCATATGAATTGAGATTATTAAAATGAACAAATAGGTGTTACATCTAAAAACTCTGGTACCTTAGTGAAAGTTACTGCTGGCACAGTTAGTGACAAGTTAAGTGGAGGGACAGTTATAATAAATCTCACTGCCCAAATGTTCAGCAATCATGACTTTAATAACAAAGTGGATTTACTCTTAATGGAAGCCATGTTCTGCAGCATCTTGAGTCGAATCTCATTTAAGACATCTTCCAGAAAAGTGACATCTCCTCTTCGGGTCTTCATTCCCTGCACTACTCCAAAGGGCACGTGCTGGCACCTGCAAGGAGGAGCATTTTGTCGACCTAAAGCTAGAAAGAGCCAGCAATCTGAGTACATCAGAATACCCTTGTAGCGTAGTTTGGCCCTCACTGCCGTTTTAAATGTGAATAAAATAACATGAGATGTGAGATCTGTTGTATGTCACAATACCTATTAGGGACAGCTTCATTTTTCTGAAATAAGCGATAGGATATGATTAAACTACTGAGCTCCTTTATGAAGAAAAGGAGATGAGAATTAGGAATTGTGGTAGACAGTACAGGTGTCTAATAAAAACACATTTCTCAGGACATGGATTAAATGCAAAAATTCAACTTGTTTTTTTCACACTCACATCTTAAAACAAAGAACTGCAGTCTGAACAAAAATCTCTCTAGCTGCATTCTGGGGCTTGGCTGCCCTAATTCAGTGTCAGGGACCCTGAGTGCAATTCAGAACCACGAGATATTACTACCTTTCTGCCCAGTCGTAGCCCATGATCTTCAGCATTTGGAACAGTTGCTGAAAATGCTTTTGCTGCCCTTTATCTGTCTTGGAAAGAAAGCAAATTTAAAATAAAAAAAATACTGGTAAATTAATACATCTCAATCAAATTAACACGTTAAGAGTTCTGCAGACTAAGGTGACTGTCAATACCCTTTACACAAACACAGAAATAAGACACAACAACAAAACAGTGTCTGAACTGAAGGCTCTGCAAGTGAGGAAAGTAAGAGGTGCAGCATGCACCAGGTAGGGAGGATCCAGGAGCTTTAATCTTCTGACTGTACCACTGAAATTCTTCCTTTCTCAGTTATTATGGCATCTATCTCCAAGAAAACCAAAGTCTAGCTTCAAAAAGATGTCTGATGGCAACTTTCTAGTAAAAGGGGACAGTTCATATGAACATGAGAAGAAAAGACTAAAATCCTCAGCAATAAAAGCAGCAACAGTAGGGCCGGCCAGATACCTCATTGGACTAAAGCGCCAGCTTCAGCAGAGCGCAGCAGGGTTCAATACCTGGCGTACTGGGCCGGCCCCACCCCCAGGGAACCCTGAGACCTCGATTGAGACTGGGCGTGGCGGCATGTGCCTGTCGTCACAGTGAGACCCTGTAGAGCCTGTACCAAATACGTAAAACAAAACAAAAAGCAACACTGACACGACAGTGTGGCCACATTTCAAGGTCATTTCCTATGCCAGGCCAAAAAGCCAATGTCATAAGGGTACATATTGTATGATTCCATCTATGTAACCCTCTCAAAATGACAACATTTGGGATGGAGAACAGGATTAGACTGTAGAGGAAAGGTAAGATTACTAAGTGACTGACCGTGAAGGGAGTCTTGTTTCATGATAGAAAAATTGTGCATTCTGAATGTGGTTAATGGTTACAAATTTCATAAAACCAATCCACAAGAAAGTGCATTTAAAATCTGAAGAAACTTGAGCAAGGTTTCTAGAAATGTTAATTTCTTGATACTGACAAAATACTCTGCTTATATAAGGTATTTTTGGGGACAGCTGAGTGAAGGTAGCTGGAAACACTAATATTTGAGGTCTTAAAATATCGTGAGCCAGGTGTGGTGGTGCACACCTGTAATCCCAGCACGTGAGAGGCTGATGCAAATTTGAGGCCTGCCTAGGGTACACAGTGAGTTTAAAGACCATATGAACTACATAGCGACGTGCTGTCTCGAAAAACAAAAAAAATCTTTAATTAAAGATTCTTTGCAAATACTTCAATTACATGGCCTGTACACATTAATGTAATATAATTATCACTTTCCTGATTTGGATTTTTTTTTTTAACTGTAAAGCAATGTGAACTTTTTCATTTTTAAATCTTTCTAAACTTTTTATACAGAGGTTACCCCTTTATAGTTACTTAATAATTAATTTTCCCCTTAGTTTAACAAAAGTACTTTTAAATAGTTTTCCAATACGATAACCCATTTTTATCTGGGCAGTCTGTAGAGTCAAAACTTTTCTTCTTTATTGTGATTACTTACCACATAAATCATTGTATCAAAATTATACTTATCCATTCGATCGATAGCAGCTGCAAGGTCTCTAAAAAAAGTCATAAATCAAAAGAGTTGCTATACAAATCTGAGTAATAATTAGCTTTACCTATTTAACAGTAATAATCTTAAGAACTACCATTACACCATAGCTTGGAACATATGACTTGTACCTGTAGAATATACTATGATATAAAAAAATACTAACTAAGTTAGGTTTGGGAAGAGCAATTAATAGTTAGAGCTCTGGGAAATGTAATTGAAAACTAAAATTAAAAAAGCTCTAAGAAAAGCAGTAGTGAATACTAAAATAGTTCTAAGCAAGAAATCTTGTAGGAAAAAGTGTCATGATTAAGCTCCTACTGAGAAGAATCATTTGTCACTTTTCTGCAATAAATTTTCTTCTAGCAACTCTATTAATACAAACAGTGACTTTCAAATCTTGGGGTCAGGGGCCAGGGAGATGGCTCAGTTAGAATAAGCGCTTGCCTGGCAAGTGCAACAGTCTGAGTTCAATCCCTGGTTCCGCAAACAAACAAACAAAAACACAAAACAAACAAACAAACAAACCCCAAAATCTTGGGTCACTCAGAAGCCACCCTCTAGTGTATTTTAAAAGTTTTTTCAAGGGGAAGGGGGTTTGAACGCAGGCCTTTGGCATGCTATGCAAGAGCTCTACAACTGAGCTACCTTCCTAGCCCTCCACTGCATTTTAAAAGTCTGTATGTACTTAGATAAAATTTCACTTACCTCTTTTATGTCTAACTAAATACAAAATACCCAGTTTTACATAGCATTAAAAAAATAATGTAAACTATGAAATTTTAAGATTTTTAAAATACGGAAGTTGAAAATTCATAATATATGATACTAGAAGAACTCAAAAAGATTTTACATCTTTTGAAATGTTGGAGATCATCAAAATGTCATCTGTAATGCATCCTGCCACTGCATGGAAAGTGAATTTGCCATGGAGGCAAAAACTAGTTTTTGAGGATTAAGAAAATCTTACTGTTTTATGCATAAAGCATGGATATGCACATGATACCTGCAGATATACTGCACAGCTCTGGCCCTGAAATTTCTTGAGGATTAGCAAATGAAAACACTATGGCTAAAAAGGTTTCTGAGATGGAGAATAACAGTAGTAGCAGTAGCTTAAAGAACAGTCATGTAAAGACGATTATCACAAAAATGCTGTTGCAAAAACTCAGCCCCATTATATTTTTTGGCTTGAACTAAGCACAATACAAAAAGAAACCTCTTGAACCAGTGAAAGAACAAGAGAAAAATTTAAGAGACAGTACTAGTTTTGAGTGTGCAGAAACTGAATTTGAAAGCTGGAAGGAATGTCCAGTCACGTAGTCCCATCTCTCAGAGCAGGTGGCCAAGGGCCACAGCATGAAATGACAGCAGGCATCAGAACAAAAGCCAAGTCTCCAGCCTCACACTCTCCTTTCAGTATCCTTCTGCACTTTTCTTTCTTTGCTATAACAACTCTAATTCCTAACTTCACATGCAGACGTATTCTGTAAGGAAACCACTGAGGCAAAGAGACAACTACTGACCCAAAGTAAAAAAGAGAACACAAATGTATTAATACAAGTATTAACACAAATACAGACAAAAATGCACCCCTAACTGGTAGCGCTTGCGACAAGACAAATGACCCAGATCAGGACGGCTGTCGTCCTTCTGACATGGAGGACGAAACTGCTCCTAACTACTCTTATAGGTTGCTTTAATTTGTCTAACCATTAGCTGGCACACACACACAACACATACTTTTTGTATCTAGAAAGAATGCCTTTTATACATCGGTTATTTCCTAACCTGAACTGTATGTCTTCATAAAGGGAAAAATCAAAAAGTCATAGTAAGAGATGAATTTCTAAGGGGCAGTTAAAAGACTTCACTGCTTGTTTAAAGTTGATTCAGATCAATGATGGAAGTAATAAAATATAATTACCTTGTTATAGAAGTGGTTTGTGTGGGAGCTGAGGGGAGAGTGCTTGTCTTACATGCATAAAGCCCTCAGTTTGATTGCCAACACTGCAAAATAAGTTTATTATAAAGGACCCAGCTTTTACAGCTTCCTGTAGAACTAGGATGTTAAATTGTAGATAATTTTCAAGTTAATTTCCTGATATTAAACCTTTCAGGAGGTGTAACTTGCAGTTATCTAAAGAAACCTAGTAAGTATCTTTAAAAAACCAAAAGCAATACATTTATAATCCATAACTAAGACTTGATAACAGTTTTTGCAATCTGTCCTGACAGAGAAGATGATGTCACATACAAATTCCACATTTACATTCATGGAAGCTACGAACCTTGTCATATAGAGAGAAGTTCCGTCACTTCGCATTACAGTGCAAACTGAAGAGGGTTCACCATTCCCAGAGAGATCCACCGTAGCAGTTCCTTTCCTAGGAATACAAGAAGGCAACTCTAAAGCAACACAATAAATTAAGACCTTTGAAAGTATAGCATCTATCACAGTATCTTTGGCAAACCAGAAGTTATTTTTATTGCTAATGTAACAATAAGCACTGTCAACACAAGCTGTGATCAACCAACAGTAGAAACAAGGACTATGAGAATACGTACGACTGGGTTGCTTTATTGATTATTTTTTTGGGGGGTTGCTTTTAAAAGTGGGTATTATCCTCTTTTAAAATCTGTACCATTAGATTAGGTACTCACAATTTTCTTCTTTTTTAAAAAAAATGTATTTAGTACAGGGTCTACAGGGTCTCACTACACAGATCAGACT
>NDGM010226139.1:0-16915 GCA_002564305.1 Octomys mimax | reverse complement strand
AAAGATTAGGACGGGAGAAGGGACAGCCGCGTAGCTGAAGAAGTTCTACCAACCAGGCTTGCTTTTCTTACGCAGGCTCTGATTTCTGGGAAGGACTTGTGTTTATGTTACGGTCTATTTTCAGAAGAGGGCCTGTTTGTAAATGGGCTGGTTGTGCTGAAAAGTGATATATAAGACTCTCCTAAGAGGACGCAGACGTTGACCCACGATTTGAAAAGGGGGGTGGTTAACTTTATAAAAACCAACAGAAATCGTTTTGACTGTTTTGGAAGAGTAAATTGAAAATTTATAAGTTATTGGCCAAGCACACATTTAATTGAATTTTTAAAAAGTTATGACCTATTACTACTTTAAAATTTTCTTAATTAGACTGCTGTTTGAGTAAATAAAAAAAAAACTGAAAACAAGTACTAAATTCTTGGGCATGTTTGCAATCAGGAGAGTTTCACGTCCAAGCACAGTGGCACTTCAGTTGGTGACCTTCGCTGGGCACTGGAATCTTATGTAGCGGATTAGAAAGCTTCATTGTTTATTGCAGTCAGAAGGGTCTTTTGTAGACTCCAACTGATAGTACAAATTTCTGAGTGCTCCATATTTGTCACAATAACAAAAGAAACTCTCATTTTACCAGCATTATTAGCTCCCTGTCTTAGCACTCTACAAGGCACCTTTGCTTTTATATGCAATTGAAGTTTTATAAAATCTCTGCAGGCTTGTTATTATCAGTGTGGCAAAACTGAAGCCCGCCGGGTCAACGGACCTGCCCCAAATCACCTGGACGGAAAGCGTGAAGGCCCACAAAGTCAGGCTCTTTCTCTGCGCCCAGGAAACTGGCCAGAGGACGCAGCAGTGGAGGTGGCAAAGAAGAGTGTTTCCGTCTTCACTTTGGGACACGAGATTATGTGCTCCAAGAAGAAGGCAGGGAGGCAGCCATATAGCTCAGTGGACTAAAGCATGTGCTTAGGCAGGTGCAGTTGCCGGGGTTCCACACAGGGCCCGCCCCCGGGGTGCGCTTGAGATGGCGATTGAGACTGGGCGTGGTGATGCGCACCTGTAATCCCAGCACTTGGGAGGCTGAAAACAGGAAGATCACTACAAGTGTGATCTATGTAGTGAAACCTTATGCTAAATACAAAGGGGGGGAAAGAAAGATGAGAAAATGAGGGGCTGCATGTCCCCCAGGCTCAGGCCAGAGAACAGCTCCCTGCCTGAAGCCACTCACCGGTCTCAGGCCTCGAGAACACAGCGCCCTTCAGCTTGGGGATTCTCACAGAAGTGCCACCTCACTCTGGAATGAGCTGGCGGTGGAGCAGGGACCTGCGAGTCCCATCTGTGTGTGGCGCTATAGTCCTTCCTCCGGTTCTCTGCGACCTCTTTCTTTCCTGCCCACAAGTGTGCGACTACTCACGTGCATTACTGACCACCGCTGGCCTTCTCTCCTTCCTCCCCGCCCTTTAGTATGTTCTGCACTGTCTGGAAGGCCAAATCCCACCCCCGCATCACTCTAATGCCTCCTAACGGATTTTTCTTTTTCTGACTTTTTTCCACCCGAACTCAGCCTGAACCCATAACACCATCTAATTAATTCTCCTGAAGCACTTTGATCATGTAACCACTGTGACCTCGAATAGTAATAAGCTCTCTGGGCCGCTGGACCAAACAGAGCTGGGTGGTACTGCACTCGGGGAGCCCCGAAAGACTTTGCTTCCAGTTTACTTTCCTTAGCTCTGCACAAACTATTTGCTAGAAGCTCATTGACATTTTTGCTTCAAAATTCTTATCCATACTCTGGGATGTGACAATGTGTCTCTCTCCCTTTCTGCCATGACAATCACACAAAGTCTCAAAGTTCAACTTGAGTGAACCTTTGCTGTCAAGATGTCCCTCAATGCTTAGACGCTTAATGACCAGCTTGGGGAGGCCTTTCCCTCAGCTAACAGTCAGAGCTGTCTTCGGTGCTTTTTCCCGCTAAGACACGGAACTCAGCACCCATAGCTCTAAAAAGGAGAGCTTAACTTTGGCTGGAAGTTTCTGGGGGTTTCAGTCTGTAGTTTCTTGGCTCCATGACTGGGCAGCAAGGCAGAGGGAACTGGCGGAGGAGAACTGCCCTGTGGCCTGGCAGTGGGAAGCAGAGAGATCAAGGGAGGCAAGAGGGAGTTAGAGCCTTGTAGGTCATGCGCCCAGGGCCCCACTGTTGCACCAGGCTCCACTTCCCAAGATCACAGTTTTCTGTATGCTCAGAGGGCTAATCCTGTGATGAGTACAACCCCCTCCCCACATATAATCACCTCCTAAGGCCCCACCTATGAGCGCATGAGGTTTTGGGGGACATTTAGACTCAAGCCATAGTAATAACCAAAGCCAAGTAATCTGGCATTACTTCAAGGCAGTGCTGGTGGGAAGAAATGGGGAGCAAAGTGCAGGGCTGCCCCGTGAAACACCACCCGGATGGAGCGTTTCTGCGACTGTTGCACAAAATTGGGACCGTGTCCACGATGGAGGTTGCCATCCTGGTAAATTGTTTTAGGTCATACTGAAGTGGTTGTTACTAAGTCTAGTTGTGGGGCCATTCCTCTTCTTTAGAGCATGGTGTGAATTTTCCAAATAAATCCTTATTTTGGAGCTCAAAATTCCTTTCAAAGCAGGACATTCTAAGCAGGAAAAGTGCAACTCTTTTCTATTCATGGAGCAATCATTTCACTTAGGTTGTTCGTCCATCTGCTCACAGAGACCCATCCTCTTTTTTGATCTGTTCCACCTTCCCCAGAACCTCCAGCGGGGACCTTGGTCACCTCTCTCACAGTCCCACCGTGTCATTAGCAGGATTTTACAACACATGCGGCGTGCACACCATGTGTTCGTCACAGTCTGTCTCTGGGATTACAAGTCCTGGAGCCTCGGTTTATAATTTTGAACTTTCAGGACCACATGTAATATCAAGGATATAGCGTTTGTGACTAAACAATATATTGGAAGGAGCTCATGGTAATGGCATTTGGCTGGAGTTGAAAGCCTAGCTTTTAATGTTCACGAAGATCTAAAAGAAACTCAGTTTCTGTTTTCTCCAAAGGTCCTTCTCCGTTAACTGCATAATATCCAATTATGCATCTTGGGAGAATTAAAGGTTGAGAAAACCCAGCTTCTATTGGAATCTTTGATTCTATGGAATACATTTGCCCCAAACCAGTGCTTACATAACCAACTCTCCCCTCTGGGATTTAGCTGATTGTCATAACTTTGGAGTTTGCCCACCAAAGCCACAGGCCTATTACAGCAAAATGCTACAGTTTAAAATGTTTAAAAGTCAGTGTTGTAGCTTACTTTATTTTGTTCATTACTTGATCAGGAAAGAGAAAAACAATCCCACAAACCGCTCCCCCATGCCTTAAACGAACTGAGGTTTTTATATTTATTTTCTCAGATTATAGCATCTTAAGCACACCATTTGTTAAAGGTGTGGGAATCAGAAATCATGAAAGCATTCTGATGTTAAAGATGGAAAAAATGACAATGATCATTTACTGCAAGGGAGCATGGCCATAAAGGAGACCTTTGTTTAGTCTGATCTATCCATGGCAAGAGGCAGGACAGGCAGCCCTGCTAGCCCTGTCTCCAAAACCACTTTGCTAGGCCTGCAGGTGCTGTTGTATGGGAGAAGGCGTCAGTCATATGCTTTGTATCTGGTTTGCAGAAATACCAGGGCTGGCGAACTTGTGAGTGTAGGTTCCTTAATTCATTCAAGCCATCATACTGATAGCACTGTTCTTAGGTACAAGGCAAATTTGTTTTCATTTATTGGGGGGATTCCATTCTTTATTTAATGAGATAAGCTAAGGACTTACAAGGTATGATTGAAAAATATGGTAAGTATTTAGATTTTTAAAAATGTGTTATAGTAAAGGCCCACTATGTGAAATTCTCTCCTCCCACCCAGTGCGCTCGTTCTGTCCCTCTTGCCGTCTTCTGGAGTCCTTCTGGAAGTCGTCTTCCATGAGTGCCGTTAGTGGGCTGCTATGGCTCCTTTGGTGTCACGGTCATTTTGACTTCTCAGAAGAGCCAGTAGTCCCTGGTGCCAGAGCCAGTGACGAGGCGGGCGAGGGAGGACACAGGCATGCTTCCATGACCCTGCCTTTCTGGTGGATGGCACTCGGCAGCAGCATTTGGCACATTCTTTTAAATCACACCTCATAAAAACATTCACAGAAGAGGATTCTGGGCCTCAAAGAGCAGCAGGAATGATGGAGTAAGTGCGGCTGGAGAGAAGGGGTTAATAGCAATATGTTTTTTAATGTAGTAAACAATTTAAAATTTAAATAGTCATTGTCTATATCGATCACCTCTTGTACTATCGGCTGAATCTTGTGCTTAATGACTGGGATTCAGTTCTCTGCGTCAGTGTCTCCCAAGCTCAGCCCCGCTGCTGACTCTGTAGGTTGGGCTGTAGGCTGCTGGGCGACAGCCCTCACGTCTGCTGTCAGAAGCTGATAGCCCTCCTTCCTATACTTATTGGCACAATAAAAAATGCCTCCAGACATCGCTGGATGCTCCTGGAGGATCTAGTGCAGGTGTCTAGCTAGTTGAAATTACTGTTCCAGATTCACTTTAGTTTGGTATTGGCTTTCTACAGCCTAGCTGAGGGGGTGGGGTTCAGGGAGCATCCCAAAATGTTAAGGGAGAACAAGAGCTGCTGAGGATCCAGTGGGCACCTCCTGTCCCAGAGGAGCTAGGGTTGTGGTTAGGTATAAAAGGAATAGAGATTTTAAATGCCCCTGGCCACCACAGGGGTCTTGGGGCAGAGCTGAAGGCATTCACTTCTTTTATAAGATTTTAAGGACTTCTTCTATAAGGTTTTTTATAAGGGATTTACTTTCATGTGGGTGCATCCTATAGCTTCAAGTGTAAATAACCTCAAAAAAAAAAAAATAGGGCAAAGTGTTTAGAAAATCAAGGATGGCAACATCATATTGCTACTTCCTGTTGCAGACATCACTAATAGACTATCACATTCCTTGATGTTGAGCAGAATGTCAAGTCTCAGAGTCTTCATTAGCACATAGCTCCTGGCACAGCTACTAATGTCTTGGAGAGAGAGTTCAGGGCCGAACCTGATCATCGACCTTGCTTTTAAATTGTTTGTAGTTGTTTTTTCTTTCTTCTTTTTTGTCCTGGAGATTCACCCCCAGTGCCTTCACACTGAGCAACATCCTCAGCCTTTTAAAAAATGATTTTGGACATGGTCTTGTGAAGTTACTAAGCCTTCCAGGCTTAGCTTGAATCTGTGATCCTCCTCCCTGGCCCAGGTCATTTATTTTAGGGATGCGGTACCAAATTCTGTCTCAGTTACTCTTCTGTCATTGCTGGGACAAATACCAGACACCTAACATGAAGGAGGGAAAGGTTTATTTAGCTCCCAGTTAGTGGAGATTTCAGTCCATACTCAGCAGGCTCCAAGGCAGAGTGGCACATGGCAGAGAGCAACCTTTCAAGGTGGTGGCAAAGAGCAGAGAGCAAAAAGGAGTGGCGGCAGCTCAGGCAGCGAGGGAGCCTCACCGCCCTCCTCACACTGTGATGCAGATTACCTGCCCCGGGGCAGGGGCAGCATCCACACTCACAAGAATCAATCACAAACTCCAGAAGCCACCCCCTGAGGGCACCAGGCTTTGGGAAGACACCTAGACACAAATCATAACAAGTATAAATACCAAAGAATGTGCCTCTGACAAATTTCGGTCTTCTCAAAAAATGATGCTTTCTGTCTATGACGCTACGCTGCAGCAGGGAGTGTCCTTCTGTGAGGGCAGACACATCTTTAGGTGAGGAGAAAGGACAGCCTCTGTAGCCCAGAGCATGTGAGCGGTGAGGGGTTGAGCTCATGGGGGTGGGGGTCTGCTGCCCTGAGTGCCGCTGTGTGCAGGATCCTGAGAAGAGACAAGAAGGAGAGAACATGGCAGACTTGGGAACAGAGGCTCATGGCCAAGGGTGAGAGGGAAGATGAGAGTCTCATGGGGGTGTGAGTTTGCGGGGAAATCAATGGCCCCAGTTGGGATTCTTGGGCCCTAGACCTGTGGCAGTCAGAGTTCATTTGCTATCTCAAGTCTGGGTGATCTAGAGGACTTAGAGACTCCTTCCACACCAAGCTCACTTCCTTTGGGTGTGTGGCTAGTCAAGAACTCTTGCACAGGTCCCGCACCTTGGAGTTCTCCGGGTCTCAACAATGCCCCAGGGGATGGTGATGTCTGCTGGGGCTTGGACCCCCTCAATCCCGAGGTTCCTGACCTTGCCTGCCAGCCTGCCTCAGCGGGTGGTGCTGAGTGAGCTCAGCCTCTGCTGCGCTATGGGACTGGGGACACAGTCCAGCACCCCAAGGCTGAAGGAAAAGTTGACACTTTCTCTGAGAAATCAGAGCACCCCAAGGTTTCTTTGTCCTAGGCTGTCTACCCCAGGGGCACAGCTGTCAGCAGGCTCTGGGGATACCAAGGTGCCACCTCCGAGCACAGAAGATGGCCTCCAGGAGCAGGAGGCCCAGGATGGGTGACCGGCCAGAGCTTCTGTGGCCACCAAAAAGCGGCCAACTGCTAGGGTTTCACCAGGAGACTTGCAGTCTTGGGGCCAGGTGGCTGTTAGCTTCTGGCTTGGGGCCTTCAGTCCTCATCTGCCTCGAGGCAGAGGAGGCAGTTGCCAGGGGCCTGGTGATCTCTGCAACCCAAAGTGCTCTGACTGGCAAGGACATGTCCCCAGGGGCACGCAGGGAGGACTTTGTCGTTATGTGCTGACTGAGCTCAGTTCTTCCCAGAGGTCAAACTCTCTTGGAGAAGGAAGTTTAGCTTCACAGAGGCTGGTGGAGAAAATAGAGCAGGTTCTTGAAGGTGGCCCCTAGCAGGGGGGACACAGGGGACTTTCTTGGGACCCTGCAGAGGCTCACAGTGGTTGGAACAAATAAGCTCTGCACGCAAGATGAGGTAAGATTGAAAATTAGGTTGGGTCTTGAAATTTAAACTGTTTCACAGTAAAAGACACAAGGCCATGCATCCCTTGAAAATCCTCGCCGCAGCTTCGAACACGTCAGCAATGCCTGCTGGTTCTGGTCTCCTGCAGCAGTTCTGGAGTCCTCTGCCCTGAGAGCCCTTAGCCGCACCGTCCTGGCTGCCTCCTGTCCTGTGTGGATTCAGAATGTTTCCCTTTCACGGTTATTTGATTTCGGGAAGAGCCAGAAGCTGCCAGGTACCAGGTCCAGTGACTGAGGCGGCCGAGAACCCCACGTCATGCCGTCAGGAGCTGCTGTGGAACATGGCAGCAGCAGTGCTCGCAGCAGGTCACTCTCGGTGGGGACATGGCACAGTCGCTGTAGATTTTGATCACACCTTGTACTTTGCGTGACATGGACAGACCCTGCCCGGCTTGGAGCAGATAAAAAGTCCGAGGACAGTGGTGTTGGGGATCAGGGGAGGGTGCGGGGATGGGCAGTGGCAGCCGGTGCACGGGGCCCAGCAAGCCTGGGCTCCCCAGACTCCCGAAGGGCAGCACTTTTGCTGGCAGCCGCCTCTTTAGCCTCTCAAGCACCAGCCTGTGGGTGAGGGCGCAGAGGAGCAGGCCCTCGGTCTGTGGTCCCTGAGTCAGCCCAAGCCACTTCACCAGGGAGCCAGGCTCTGTGCGATGTTAATTATCGGTTGGGAAAAACTGTTTATTTTACTCAATTTCAAAAACAAGAACTTGATTCCTTGGCAGCCTTTGTTAGCTGACTGCCACAAGTTACGTTTCTACATATGCATGGTAAAAGTTGGAGACAAAGACATACAGTGGTCTTTTAAGAGGTGAGAACGTATGTGCTTTTTCTGAGCCATGGCACCTACGCATGCAGAGACCGAGCTCCAGTCGGAACGCTCCCCAGTGCGCTGCCCCCGCCAGCTCTGCACCCCCGCGCCTCTCGACTTGCGCTAAGCTCTGACACAACCTCATTCTACCGCTTCCTGGAAGATCCCGTGGCTCCTGGAACGCTCCGGTTACTTATCGGCATAGCGTGCCGGAGTTCAGCGGTGACATATTACGCTCTATTCAGTTCTCTGTTTTGTGGACAGTGGAGTCAGGGTAAGTTCCCAGTTCCTGGGTCAGGACCCTGATGGGTAACCCAACGGTTTGCCTCGTATGTGGCAAGCGGCAACGGGCTGGACTATGTAGGAACAGGCCTCCGCGCCATTTTCCTCTCTCTCTGTTGGCAGCCCAGGCCTGCGAGGGCACAGCCGAAATCTGGTGCACAGTGAGCATTCCAGGGTTGTTGGATCATCGAATGAAGTCATTTGGAACAGGCTCGGAAGACAACACTCTTCTCACCAAGTGAGGCCTAAAACCTCAGAGAAGAGATCACCACCGGTTCTCTTTCTTCTTCTTCTCCTTCTCCTTCTCCTTCTTCCTCTTCCTCTTCCTCTTCTTCTTCTTCTTCGACACAGGGTCTCACTGTGCAGTTCAGGCTGGCCTTGAGCTCAATTTGCAGCCCAGGCTGGTCTCAAACTAAACTGATCGTCCTGTCTCAGCCTCCTGAAGGCTAGCATTAAAGGCATGCTCCACCATGCCCAGCCTACCACAGGCTTCTTTTCCTGTTTGCTTCCGGTTGAATTTCTCCAAACACCTGCAGCTCGGCGCTACCCGCTTTCCTCAGGGCTCTCATTCTGACCCTTCTCACATTTCTTGAGATGGAGCCAGTCTCATTCCACCACATGCGCACATCATCTTCAACGTCCCTCCCGCTGAGAACTCCGGCCCTCGCGGTGTCTGGGCCTCGGTGGCTTGCCAGGTTGAGGCTAGCGACTGCACCTGAGACCTGGCTCCCGTCAGGCCACCTGTCCTCGCAGCACCTACTAGCATGAGATGCTTTATAAATCCTGGCTTCATTCGGTGTTTTCCTGTCTGCCGCTGACCCTCCAAGCACGGCTCCATCACTCTCTCTTCTCCCTGCTGCGTCCAACGCGTCCTCTTCCGGGCAGCCGCTGAGCGTCGTCTGTCTCCACCGCCTGCCTTTCTGCTCCTCCTCCTCCGCAAGCCTCGTCGGCAGACTCCTCCTCAGAGGTGCGGAGCAGGCAGTAGTGTGGGGTGGGAAAGGGGAGAGAACCTGAGCTCGGTGAGCAGGAGCGGGAAAGTGAGGAGGCGGGAGAGGACGCGCGGCCGGATCAGAACAGGGCGCCTCCGGAGCGCGGCGCTGATCCACTTACCGAGCTCTCTCCTGTAGAGCAGGCCCAGGGAGCTGAGCGCGCAGCACGGGGCGCACAGGGTCTGACGCCCAGGTAGGTAGCTGGAGGTTAAGCTTAAGGCCTGCTGCAGTTTCAGTGCAGGGATATGGGGACCTGCCTGCCCTCCCTCGCCCTGTGCAGAGCAGACCCCGGCCTGACTCAGCTGCATGACTCGCGCTGAGGGAGGTGCTGCGAGCACTGCTCTGCCTCCCTGTTCGTGAGCAGTGAGAGGCGGTGATGACAGCTTTGCGCACCACGAGAAGGGTCCACAGTGCCGTCAGGCTGTGGGTGGAGGCGAACCCTGTGACGCCAGCGCGGGGGAGGCCGAGGCAGGAGGATCGCTGCGCACTCAAGGCTTACCCCGTGTTTTGCTGTGCCTCCCTCCCTTGCTCTGCCTCCCTTCCTCCCTCCTTCCTTCCCTCCCACCTTTCCCTTTTTTCTTTTGTGTCACTGAGGCTTGAACTCAGGTCCTTCCCACTAAGCTACAACCCCAGCCCCTTTTTGATTTTAATTTTATTTATGAGCTCAGTTGCTCCAGCTCGGCTCAAACTTGCAAGCCTCCTGCCGAGGCCCCCTGGGGCACAGGGATGGCAGAGGCATACCTCACCACGGCCTCACAGTCTCCGACACCATCCCTGTCCAGCCTTTCCCTGAAGTCCCCTGTGAGTTTCCAGCCGCTGGCTGACCACCTACCTGCCCACGGAGCCCGCTTCCAAGGCCTGTTCTCCGCAGAGCTTTCCCTTCCGGTCAGATGTAGGTGCCCCACCCCCGGGTGGCCTGGCTACGCAGGGGCTCGTGGGAGGCAGGCTTGTGGTCCTTCTTCCCAGACAGACCACTGTGCATTCCTGTGCCGTGTGTGTGGCCGTCCCAGAGCCTAGGGCAAGAGTCCCTCTCTCTGCCGTGGGTCCCAGAGAAGATGAATACGTGGCTGTATTTCTGGTTGTGTCTTAGGGACATTCTCTCACCTGTGCCTCGGTTTTCTCTTTTATGAGACTGCAGATGGAAACACGACCCATTTCCTAGGGCTGCAGGGAGCACCAGCAGGGGTGGGTTGTTGTTAGTGAGGGGCTCCTGAGGGGCCACCTGCTGCCCCCGTGGGCTGTTTCTTACCATATTCAACCCTCCCCACAAACCCAGGAAATGCAGGAGGACCAGGCGGGAGAAGGTAGAGGGGAGATGACGGTTCGGTCGGGCTTTGCTGCTTGGGGCCACATAATCTTGGAGAAGGAAGCGCAGCTTTATTGGTCTCAGCTGCTCATTTCTTGGTGGGCAGTGTGATCTGCTTGCAAGGGTCCCGAGGGATGTTTCCTGGAAATCCACACAGAGGCATTTAGGAATTTAAGAGGCCCGCAACAGATACAGCTGCCCCTTGTAAAATCCCTTGTATCTCTGCTGAGCCGTCTGCGATTAGACTTCGTATGTGATTACTTATACCCTTGTCTCGTGCCCTAGTGTTTAGATTGCTGAGGTTTTGTGCTTGTCCTTTTACATCTGGGTCTCGGTCATTTTCAGCTTTTGCGCCAAGTCTACAGGGTGATATCTTCCTTTGGGCAGGACCTGAGCTCTGGGGGTGACACAGTTGAATAGCTGAGGATTGAGTCTTTGTTCCAAAGCAGGCATGCCCAGGAGCCCCAGCACAGTGAGGAGAGCCTGTATCATATCACAGAAGTGTCCACCCTGGTGACGGCTGTTGCCAGCACTGCACATCGTAGGTATAGCACTTTTCGGTACCTGAACAGGGACAGGAATGCAGAAGAAGAAAAAGCTGTGAAGCGAGCTAAAGCGGTGCCACTTTGTGATTTTGAATGTAGATTTGGGGATGCGGAGAAAGTGAAGTGTGGATGGCATTGTTTGTGCTCTGTGCCCAGGCGTAATGTAAATAGCGTGTTGGAAGGAGACGTGGGAGCCTCCCAGGCAGTACATGTTGGCTTTTTCTAAGGACTGAAGAGATTTCTGGTCCTCATTAGTGGAAGAGGGAGAAATGGATGCACTGATATACAATGAAAAAGGAAGACAAGATGGAAACGAAGTGCCCCCTTGGCAGTGTGAGCAAAAATGGAGAATCAATATTACTGTCCCCCAGAGCTGCCCCCTGCTGCCACAAGGGGACCAGGGCTGGGCAAAGATGGGCGCTGGGTCTGAGGTTGGGGTATGTTCACAGCTAAGTACCCATCCAGGGGGAAATATGTCCTGGCACTGCAGCACTGTGGAAGGGAAGAGGGAAACACTGCCCAGCTCTGCACAGTGGGAGGCAAAGGGTTTGGGACGGACTGGAGAATTCCCAAATGTCAGAAAAACTAAGTACGGAATCTGGAAGAACCTAATCCAGTTCTGGAATCCCACGATTCCTGCCCAGGCAGGGTGTCCCTTAACTGGAGGACACTGCTCTATTGGTTCTCAGTGCTGTGAGTTTAGTTTGTTCTAATCTCTACCCCAAACTTCTGTAAGAGATCTCTCCAGAATTCCCTGTTAACCAGCTGAATGTAGCATAGAAATTACTGAGACCACCAGAAATCCTTCTTGAACAAAAACTACAGCGCCAACATGTACTAACTAACTAACTAACTATATATATATATATATATATATATATATATATATATCTGATTCCTTATACAGCCCCGATTTGCTACTTAGTTAAAATCAGTTAAAATCATTTCTTCTATGATCAGCACATTTTCACTTGTTCCATCTTGCTACCGATACGGACAGGGCTCAAGGCACTTGAACTATTTGTACAAATGCGTTAGCTCCAAACCTGGAAGTTGGGGTATGCGTACCAGCACATCTATTTCTATGGTCATTTGTGGAAGATAAGTAGATGGCAGAAAAAGTGGAAAGCAATAGGAGACTAAGAAAAACATACTTGAATTATAGGGAATGAACTGCAAGCTAGGCTTTCCATAGGAGGTTTCCGTTTGGTAGGTACAACCTGTTACCGTTTTGGAGTTCACTTATAGTGTAGCCAGATGATAAAAGGAAACAACACAGAGGTGGGGTCGGATGGGCAAGATCAGTAAATTTCCACATTGTTGCTTTTTCCTGAAAAGGTTAAAAATCTTGGGAAAGTTTATCAAGGGTCTTCAAAATCACTTTTCTAGGAGATGGCTCTAGGAAAGATGGATTTCTGAGATGAGGACCAGCAGCATTCTCGTGTGACTGAGGTAATCAGGATGGGCTGTGGCTGTGAGACTGTCGCCCTGCCTGGGTGGCACTGAAAGATACCCGTGTGCGTGAGAACCACGCAGGCAATGGCCTTCCCCTCAGGGATGGGCTGGGAAGTGCAGAAGCCGCCAATCACATGCTTGGAGATCTCCTAGCTGAAAAGCTTTCATTCCACCAGACACTCGTGGTGCGTCTCCTCAAGTGTAATAGTCTTCTTACTAAAGCTGCTTGCAAAGATGTGGTTAATTTAATGTTGTGATTAACACCAATTATGGGTGACTAAATTCTCAAATAGAAACCAAGAATTAGTAATAGAGAATGAAGACTGTGTGCTAAACATCTTCCTGAATGTTTGTCATAAACATAATTGCATTTTTGGAAAGGAAATATTGAGCAGAGAGACAGATGTAATTAAAAAGCATATGCTTTTCTGGCATACCAGAGAACCTAATATTTATACAACTTGGGCACATTCAACCGAACATGTCCAGAGGTTAGGCTTTCCTGCAAGGTCCAGACCACACCTCTGTGCATCTTTATGTCCCAGAGCCTAGCTTAGGGACAAGTATCTAGGACTCCTTCTGTGGCTGCCAGGGAGCATAAGTAATTTTAAATCATAGAAATTCTCCAGTCCTGATTCTAGTCAATAATTCCAGCCACATTTCCTACTAAATCTTTTATTCATGTACTCAATGCCTGTTTCAGTGGACTCGTTTGAATTTCATCCCTTTTTGAAACTATTTTGCTCCTAGCATGCTTTTCTAGTACCGATAGACATGAGAGCAAAAAAGAAGAGAGTCAGTCTGCAGGGGATGCTTTGGGCAGTGCGTGGCTGCACACAGAGTCCAGCGGACGCAGTACCCCCCACCAGGCTGCACATTTGGACCTGACACCCCCCAGCCAGCGCACAGGTCACGTGGGCCCTTGTGCTCTGAGTGATTTCTGGGCTCAGTCGGTGTCTCACAAGGGCATTGCTGACAGTGACACTGTCTTTTGGGGTTTCTGACAGTCAGGATGTCCTCACACACCTTACAGGGCAAAGGGGCGAGCTGGCCTTCAAGTTCTTTCAAGTGAAGAAATGGTGGCCTGGCGCCTGCCGCCTCTGTGGAGCATTTCACCAGGTATCCAATCAACAGCCCTACCTAAGGAACTGCAACTCCCCGGAAGTTCCAGTTCAAAGTCAGGATGTCCTCTGTGTTTCCTGTTCCCATTGTAGAGTTTTGAGAAGAGAAGTGACAAGGTGTGAATTCCTCCCTGTGTTGTCACTGAGCTACTCTCAGTGGCTGGCAGGTGCCCGACACACGGGGGGACCTGTATTCCTGGCAGTCCGCGTCGGGCACGTGTTGGATGGGTCACAGAAGCAGAGGTGGGGTGTGCATGTGGCCATGTGGTCTACATTGTGATATGTTGTCTTCTGTATACTTTTTCTAATATTTTAAATCTACTTTTTCTATACCTTAGACCTGCCAGGTCCTGCAACATCCGGGAGGGAATGACAAGCTACGCTGTCTTCATGAAGCTGCAGGTGCTCCTTGGGTAATGCCCTGCTGTTCAGGCGCGCCTCAGCGCTCAGACGCGCAGACTACCTCTGCGTGTGTGTGCTCCTGTTTTGGTGTGGGGCGCCTTGCGTACACAGCGCTGCAATCTCTGCTGATTGCGCTGCACGCCGCAGTGCTGTGGCTGTGTGTTCCATTACATGTCACAGCACTGTAGGTAAGAGGCATGCGGAGGAAAACCAAGTTGGCTTTGAGTTCTTTTGCCTGTTTCTTTGTTCTCAACATTGTGATGTACATATTGTTCACTTAGTGACTAACTCATTTAACATCCTAGTTGCAGGAATGGAATGCGATCGCTGTAAGGGGAATATCTATACTGACTTTTCCACCTTACCAACATTTATTGTTGCTTTTATTCTGTATGAGTCATTATTGAATCCACCCAAATTGCCTTATTTTTAGGGTTATCCTCTAATGAGCCTTGCATTTTAAAAGCAAAGCCCAACCTGTAAAAGAAGGTGTGGAGATCCTCACTGATCAAGGATGTGTGGTCATGTGGATGTTAACCTCAGAAGTTCAGTGTCCCCGAGGCGCACTACACTGGGGATGAACAGGGCTCATAGATATCACCTTAGATATTGTTGAAGACAAATAGCTGCTGCAAAGTAGCAAAAGGAAGATTTATCAAAAGAGCTTCTGAAGAGAGGAGGTCGGAGGAGATCATGTAGAAATACACCTTCGGCCGATTTCTCCGTGGAGCTGATAGAACTAGCACTGCCCCGCGTCCGGGGCTTTTCCTGACTGAGTCTCAGATTACCTTGATGCCTTCCTGCGCCGCAAAGCTTAGAACATTTGACTTAACTGATATCAAATGCTTCCTAATGAATACAAATTATGCAGAAAGAAAACAGGAATGCTAATCGATTTCAGTTGGAAAGCGGAAGTAACCAGGAACATTAAAGGCATTTTGTCCCAGTCCCATCACCTAGGAAGGAATTGAGGTTGCAAAGACCAAGGGGCTGGCACGGTTCTGGGAGGCGGGTTCCGCGAGCTGACCCGCAGGGCCCTCCTGCCCCGCACCGCACCGCGTGGGGAAGTCCGCCTGCCCTGGCCATGGGCCCGGCTGGGTCTCCCACAGCCTCGCAGCACAGTGTGCTCACCACGGCGCCGCCAAGCGGCTCTCAAGCCCGGTCGTGCTCCGGAATTATTTGCAGTTGCATGAATTCCGCTGCTTGCCAGAACACAGCAGCACGCATTTGGTGGAACCTGACCTGAAGCTAACCAAGTGTAATTTGGTCAAACAGCGCTGCGTCCTTTCTTTGTACACTGTTGCTGGCAAGTCAGCAAGAGGAAAGCTGGCTTTGTTAACCAAACTGTTCAGGTAATTCACTTTTCAGGTGTGTACTGGCGAAACTCACGTGCCCTCATCCAGTCTGGAGAACCACCACGCAGGTGAAGAAGCTGGGCATGGAAGGTCGTGCCTGGATTCTGTAGGGCAACAGCTGCAACCTCCATCATCCTGGAAGAAACTTTTTTTTCTTCCAGAAAACTCAGCTCTCAATGCCTTCAACTGATTGGACCAGGCCCACCCACTCTGCGGAGTCACTGTTGATTCTGTCTGAATAATGCCTCCAGAGCAACGACTAGACTCATGTTTGTCCAAACAGCTAGACCCCAGAGCCCAGCCGAGGGCGCATAAAGTAAACACTGCAGGAGGAGAGCCCAGGCTAGTGCTGGAGGACACCTCTGCACTCTCTGCTCTGAGGCCTTCTGGGTTTTGGCCTGGGGAACTGGAGAGAAAGCTGGGACCTTGCACTTGCCAGGCAGGCACGAAGACTGCCGAGCTATCTCTCCAGCCCTCTTTTAACTTTTTTTTTTTTTTCTTGCGGAACCGGGTATTGAACTCAGGCCCTTGTGCTTGCCAGGAAAGCACTTATTCTACTCAGCCAGCTCCCTGGTCCCCCTCTTTAACTTCTTAAGAACAATTTTTTTCAGAATGAAGAGATGAAAAAGCAGATATAGATGAATTCCAAATTACAAAATAAAAAATTAAAATGTATTTTTATTCTTTGAAGCACAAGCTTGTATGGGGAGAGCTGGGGCTCGCACGTGACACCCCCCTGGAGCTGGCAGGCTGCGTCCCTCATCTGCAGCTGTGAGCAAGGCCAGCTGCACCAGCACCGCTGCACAGACTGTGCGGAGGGTCGTACATGGAGAAAGCGTTCAAGGCTTCGTAGGCCTTTCCTGACCCAGGGGGCCAAGCTTGCCCGTTTTTCCCTTTAAAAAAATGAAGAAAACCAAGAGGAAGCGTCCCTGCCTGTTAGATCCCCAGGCTGAACCTGGAAACCCGGGCCGCTCAGGTAGTGCTGACTTCCTAAAGGGCCCTGTACAGAGCTGGGCGATTTGCACAATTTCCTTTGTACTTCCCAAGTAGAGGCTCAGTTATTTCATTAGTTACCCTTACAAACGCTAGGGTTCTTCCTTTGTATTTTCCAATTGGTTTGTTCTTGGGAAACTGCTCATTTGTTGAGTGGGCCTCACTCACGCTGTAGTTCTGGCCTTGCAGTTACTGTGTAGCCTAGGCCGCCCCAGAGCTCATGGCGCTGGCATGTGCCACTGTGCCTAGCCACCTGGGAAGTTATTAATATTTAAAAATTCCTGTTGTCCCCATACTGCTTCTCCTTTATGGGTGAATTAATTTTTCTGATGGGAAGAAGGCTCTAGATTGAGCTGTAAGTTTGTCTTCCATTTTCTTGGTGGGGGCACTTTTTGGCCGCATGCCTTTTCGCCATGGCTCAGCTCTGAATCCCTCCCTGTGCCTCCAGAGGCAGGGCTTTTGAAGCCTGCTGGATCAGAGGGGCATCATATTCATCTGTAGGTCAATCTGCTGGTGCATTCATGGCTAAATGTGATGTTAGGAGACAGGGCTGCTTGAGGAGGGCCCCAAGGGCCCATGCCTATCCCAGATCCTCCTCCCTTCTCACTCTCTCCCTCCCTCCCCTTCTTCCCTTCTGCCTTCTCTCCCTCAGTCTC
>NDGM010225980.1:0-10463 GCA_002564305.1 Octomys mimax | reverse complement strand
GGGCTGGAATTTGTTTTCATAGAGGACTTGAAGTACTCTGCTCCATGCTTTTCTTGCCTTCATTGTTTGTGAAGAGAACCCTGCCATTATTCTGATGGGGTTTCCTTTAAATGTGATCTGTTACTTTTCTCTAGTGACTTTCAGTATATTGTTGTTGTGCTGAATTTGTAGTTCTTGAGTATTATATGTTTTGTTATGTTTTTAATTGGGTTCAAGTTATTTGGAGTTCTGTATGCTTCAGTTAACTGAATGTCACATTGTTTCCTCATATTGTGGAAGTTTTCTGCTATTAGTTCTGCCCATATTCTTTTTGTATCATTTGTATTGACTCTTTCTCTCTCATTGATGCCTATTATTCACACGTTGTTCATCTTTGCATTGTCTTGCAGGTGATGGATTATTTTTTTGTGCATCCTAGTTTTAAGAGATTTTAAGAGATTTTTCTTACCTTTTCCCTAGCTTCGATGGTTTTTTCAAGTTCTGAAACACTGTTGTCACTTTCACTTAAACTGTTTTGTAAGCTTGTGATTGAGATTTTAAATTCCTCTATATATCTTTGATTCTGCTTCATGCTACCTATTTCATTCCTGTATTGCTCACTCAAGGAATCTGTCATTTTTCTAATTTCCTCTATTTTTTAGTCAGTGTCTTCTTGAGAAGCAGTTATTAATTCTTTTACTATAGAATTTATTTCTGATCTGATTTTCTCTATATGTTTCTGCATTTGATTCTTTATGTTAGACACTATTAATTCAGAGATTTTTTTTATTTCAGAGATTGTTTCTGATCTGAGTTCCTCTATACATTTTTGCAGTTGTTTCTTTACTTTAGATGCTATTGACAGACATTTCAGCTGTGTGATTCCCAATTTCTTCTGTGATAGTGTCCTGTGCACATTTTCTGGGTGGGCTTGGAGCCTGATGTTGCATTTTCCTCCTTCTCTTTGTCATTTTATATAGCACTGTCCTCTGTCCTTTTGTGTAGTGCTTTGGTGGATCTATAACCTTAGCACCTACTGAAATTGGGGTGCAGATCTACTAAGTTTGAGTTCATCCAGTTGTGCCTTGCTTGGCTCTGGCTGCTCTGCTCAGGTTCTTCCTGATGAAGCCCTTGGAAGTGATCCTGCCATGCCCCTCTGGCAAGATGTTCTGCTTCTGGATAAGTTTAGTGATTCTTGCCTGTAGTCTCTCTGCAGGGACTTCCGCTGAAGTTTCACCCCAGTCCTGTCTGCCATGTCTGGGTTGGGTCTGGAGGGTTCTGGGAGGTGCAGGGAAGCACAGAAGGTTTCTCACACACTTGCATGGCCTGGGCTTGTGCTGGGTCTTAAGGGGTCCCGAGAGTGCCACTGAAGTACTCACTCACATTGGGGCCTGGGCTTGATCCGGAGATGTCCTGTGGTTGCAGGGGAGCACGGAAGCTGTCCCATACAGTTGCAGGGACTGGGCTTAGGCTTGGTCTGGAGGGGTCCTGAGATCATGGCAGAAGTTCTCACTCACTCATCAGGCTTCAGTTGACTCAGGTGGGGTGGAGGTGTCTGGAGGAGCCTAGGCTTGGGCATTATTATTAGTAGTAGTAGTAGTAGTATTGTTAGTATTATTAGTATTATTTTGTATTTAGTGCAGGGTCCACAGAGTCTCATTACACAGATTGGTTTTATAGTTATTCTCCTTTTTTCAGCTATCTCAGCACTGGAATTACAGGCAAGAGACATCATGCTCAGTCTGACAATCACTGTCTCAGTTTGCCCCCCAGGCAGGGCCAGCATGGCAGGCCATGGATTAAACCTCAGACCCTCAGTCTGCCTAAGCAGGTGCTTTAATCTACTGAACTATCTGGCTGGCCAGATACTTTTTTTCTCCTTGTTAGATTGCTATGATTTTCTGATCCTAGAAGTAATCACAAGAATCCTGCTTGAGAGGAAAAGTACAGCTTATTACACACCAATCACAACAGGTACAGTTTCATAATTTCCAGTTACAATTTTTCTTACCTTCAGTTCCTATGACAAGGAATGAGTGACACTGCTGTAGTTACATTCTTTTAAAGTTCATATATTGTGGTCTGTTGTAACAGTTCAAGAGAGTTTTAAATTTCCCTGTGATTTCTTTTCCTCATGTGTAAAAAATGTGTTGTTTACTTTCCAAACATTTTGGAATTTTCCATATTTTTATGCTTACTGCTAACTTAACTCCTTTGTGGCCAGACAGTGTATTTTGTATTATTTAAAAATTTAAAATGTTCTAGTGACTTCTGGCCTAGAAAAAGGCCTTTTTTGTTGCAGGTTTCATATGCATTTGAAAGTAATGGAAACCATGTATTTCATTTACTTCAAGTTACTGTTAACTCTGCCAAAATAACAAATTGGCATCCACATAATTCCATGTATGCAGCTCTTATTTATCTGAGTAATTGCCAAATGTTATTTCAATCCAAGTTTTCATCTTAAGTTGCTTTAGCCGAAGGAGCTTTTCTTAGCATTTTTTTATAACTTATGTTTAACTGCTGACAAATTTAATTTCTATATATCCAAAAATGTACTAATTTTTATGGAACATTTGCTTTATTTCATTATAGGAAAAACCACTTCATTTTGAACTTACTATATTAACCATTTTTAAGTGTACAGTGTTATGCAAAAATCGCTACTGCTTTCATCTCATATTATGGAAATTGTCTATCCATTAGTGTTTATTTCTCTCTCATTCATCTATTCATCCAGGGTAATCATGTGTATTATTTCTGCTTTGATAATTTTGATTGCTTTTGTTGATTCATATGAGAATAGTAATGCTAAATTCATACTTTTTGACTTGCTTATTTTATGTGCCACAATTCATTTGTGCTGTATACTGGATAGGATTTCCTTTTTCTTTAAGGCTGCCTAATACTCTATGTATGTTAATGTATTTGTCCATGGTTATTGGGTGGTGTTTATCTACTGGATATTGTGAATAATATGACAATGCACACAAATGTGCACTTATCTGAGATTCTTGATATCTTTTGGTATAAACAACTACAAAAGAGACTGTTAAATTATGTTGTAATTTTATTTATTTATTCATTTCCCTTGAGAGGTCACTACCATACGGTTTTCCATATTGGGTATGCCATGTTACATTCTCAGCAATAGTGGGTAAGGGTTTCAACTTGCTTTTCTTCTGTTCTTTTGAGAGTGGTCACCTTAGTATTGTGTGGTTTACCTTATTGTGGGTTTGATTTGTGTTTCCCTAGTGATCAGTGATGTAAAGCAACTTTCTGTGTGCTTATTTGCCACTTACATATATTTGGAGAAAAGGATATGTCCTTTCTAATGTTTTTAAAAATTGTGTTATTGGTGAAATTTGGGAGATGGAGAGCAACCAGAAGAGAAATCCAAAGAAAGGGGGCATCAGGAAAGGATAGAAGGAAAAAAGAAAGAAGGGAAGAAGGAAAGGAATAGAGGAATAAGGCAAACAAGTAAACAAAGAAAAGGAAGGAAGGAAGAAAGGAAACAGGTAGGTAAGCCAGCTCAAATAATTTGGTGATGAATGTTCTCAGAGATACTCAGAAGGCTGAGAGAGTGATGTCAATTTAGAGGCCAGATTTAGTAGATTTAGGGAGATCCTAACTCAAAATAAGAGAAACCAAAGGGGCACAGTAGTGTCATCATTTTGGGTCTGAGGGGGTCCGTAAAGCTGAAATAAGGAACCTAACCCACCATTTGTATAATAAATTTCACTCACTCCTGTTACGAAAAAAGAAATTTCCAAAAGTGTCAGTAAGATGCAGAAGAGGGTTTTACTAGGCAGAGATTTTAAGATGCACTCAAGTGAAAAGCGGGCCCTCAGAGACATGATACACTACAGCTTAGAACTGGGAATATTTATGGGTTTTTGACAGTGAAAATCTGTGGAATTTGATAATCTTGGTCTTCGTCTAGTGGATGTGGGAGAGTGATCCTTTTATGGTAAGATAATGGTCCTTTCATAAGGGCAAGCCTATTTTACTTTCACCTTCAGGTGAAAAAGATGGTTTATTCATGGATAAGACTTTTTCAGATCTATAAAGATATGTCTGAAGTAGATGAAAGCATATACTACAAAAGTAATAATGATTTTTTTTAAGACAGGGTTATGTTATGTAGTGCAGAATGGCCTTGAACTATGTAGCCCTGACTACCCCAAACTCACAGCTATTCTCTTTCAGCCTCCCAGATCTGGAATTACAGGTTTGTGCCACTATATGTACATTAATTACTCTTTGTCAATTTTTAAGAACTGTCAAAGCTCTTCAGGGATTACTTCTGGGGCCATGTGAGGAGCCTCTTATTTCCTCTGTTGTCTGTTTCTTCTATCAGTGTCTCTTGCCAGCACGGTCATGGTCTTACTTGACCAAATGGCTGCCCTTGGGAACATGGGCAATATTTTCTTCTTTTGTGACTCTACTTTCAACAGAATTCACACTGGCTGATTCTGTCATCTGGAGTGTAACAGTCTCACTCTTTTGGAGGTTGAGTGACTCACTTGAGTTGCAGGACCCTTTTAGAGGAGTCTCATCATGCCCTGGGTCCTAGTTGACCTTGGAGTGCCAGAGCCAAAATATTGGTTGTCCCCTTAGTCCAGTTATCTTTCTAAACTTTCATTACTAAGCTTCAGTTGTTGAACATTCATGAGGTCAGTTATACCTCTATTGAGGTGGGAGCAGGAGATTCAACTATCATAATCTCATATGGATATTAAGTACTTTGAAATATAAAGTATGGTGAGAGAAATGCTATTTCTTTTACCAATCATGATAGCTTTAGAAGTCTAATTATTTTAACTTGTTAAATAACAGTTATAAAGTTTTACAGGGAAAATTTGTAATCAGGAGCAACATAACATTGTAGCATAGAAATTATAATGATAGCAATTATAATACCATTATTATATTACAAGAATCAGGTTTTGCTATTATCTCTGAAATACATTTGAATTTCTGTTTTATCACATGGTTACTCATATAATTATGATATATTAAATGACATGAACCTTTATTTAATTTTTTATTATTTAATAAAGTGTTTTTAATTATATATGTATATAGATATACTTCATATAGATTACTAGTGCCCAATCTCTAATTATTAGTGTGACAGTATGTGAACTGTACAGTGTTTAGATACATCTGACTGTAATAACTCAATTATATAATAATTACATGAACATAAGCCTGAAAATGTTCACCATCATAAACAACAACAGTCTGGATGCATTTGAAATGATGTTTTTCTAAGTTTTGTATCTTCAAAGGTGTGTATCATCAATAATTAGCATCACAGCTATGTAGAAATTATCACATATATTTGCTTAGTTTTTACCCTTGAGGCAAAATATAGATTCCTTTAACAGATTTACAGGGTATAACTTTATTGACAAAATTTAGAGGATATCAGGCTGGGTAGATAGCTTGGTGGTCTAAGTGCCTGTCTGGCAAGTGTAAGGAACAATGTTGAATCCCCAATACTACATGCTGTGCCTGCCCTGGAACCCTGGGTGCACTGTGCGGGCTACTAAAATCTGGTGTAGTGCCACATGCCTGTAATCCCAGTGGTGGTGACGCTGAGACAGGAGGATCACTACAAGTCTGAGCTGCATTGCAAGACCCTGTACCTAATTAATTAATTAATTAATTAAAGATTTTTTTTTTTTACATTTAGTGTATGTCTTTAGAGTACTTATAAGTTTAGGAAACACTCTCAATGATGATAAATAAACTTATTACCTAATGAGAATCATAAAGGAAAAGAGAAGAGGTATAAATTGTTAGATAGGACCTACATTTAATTTTATTCCTTATTATAAATCCAAGTTTGAAGGTTTATCATTGTATTTTTTAATTTACCTTTTTAAAAAGCAACTTTAAAAAGTCCTCCATTTAGCTTGGTCCCAAGTTCATCAAATAGAACTGAAAGGCTATACATCTTGATACAGACATTAAGTTACCCATAATCACTTATGATGCACTTCTTGCTTTCAAGATTTGATTCATGTGCTTCTGAAAAAGACAAAGAAAAAAAACCAACAACAACAAAAAAGCAAAAAGATGAGATCATCTTTAGGTGTCTCAGTCAGGCTACATGAGCCACCAGCCCCATCCTGGAGTCATGCCACTTAGGAGAAAGTGGGATCATACCACGTATATGTTTTGTCCTACACTGGGGTCACACTTAGTGTAAAGCCTGTTCCATTTCTCAGAGTCAGAACTGCTTAGGAGAGCATCTTTATCTGTTACCTGAGGGTTGGAACTGCCTAGGGGGAGCAGTTTTGTTTTCTTTTTGCCATTGCCTCATCCAGGCATGCTTGTTAGTCATAAAGAAGTCAGTTGCTTATATCTAGAATAAATATTAGCAAAAGGAGTCAAACACAGGAGCTAGGTTTTACTCAAACCTTTTCTCCAAAGATTTTTGGATCTATTGACCTAGAACATACATAAAGAACTCATACAGGGTTTAAAAACTGGGCAAATATACCTTAGCAGCTTAAGATCTCATCCTATACTCTACAGGGAGATAAACTTAAGGCTAAAATTATCATAGAAATACCAAAAACTACCAAGATGGAGGGAGGATACAAGGTAATGTTAGAGAAGGGTCAAGAGAGGTTCCAGAAGAAAAAAAAAAGAAAAACCTATAGATGAGGTATATTAGTCAATATCTGCAAAAGAGACAGATTTAATGCAGGACACAGACATTTACAAGATTAGCACACGGTATTCACTCAGAGTCAACTGCAAAAGAGTACAAGAGGTCTGTCTGCATGCTAATGATTTGAAGAATCCCACCAAGGGCCTGGAGCTCGCAGAGATACCCTATTTGAGTGTGTATCAGGAAGCTGAGGAGCTCAAATCTGACAACTGAGGATTTGTGCTCCAGAGGCTGTGTTAGAAGCTGAGATGTCTGTGTCCAAAGGCAGGAAATAATTCTTAAAGTGCAGGTGAAGGCCAGAGCTCCTCTGAAGAGAACAATAGCCACCTTTAGAGACTACAAGGATCCAAGCTGCTCTGCAAAGAAAAGGCAAGCTCTTTCAAGAAAAACTAGCTTCATGAAAATGTTTCAAGATCAGCATAAGTATGAGGATGAGCAATGAAGATCAGCATTAGCCAGGAAAATTAATATGAGAGATGAGCATCAGTGTGCAATCTCCCCTCTTATTCTCCTTTCATACTATTCCAACAATCTTCTGCAAGTGGGTCTCCCTTGCCCACAACCATGACTCAATTGAGCTAGGTGATCCCACTTTGACAATTGGAGTAATTAACCAATACTAGGCTTGCCAGGCAGCCCTAGCACCCATGAAGGTTATGGCAGACAGCTGAGAAGGGCTAAAGTGGTGTACTTCCTACGGGCTGGTCCACCTCTTCTAACAGCTGGGAAAATGGAGATCATGGGTTTCCTTTCCCTTCTCCCAGATGGTGGTGTTGTAAGCAGCTGACTTAGATAGGCTGACAGAGCAAGGCCCTCAGAAGGAGCCAGTATGTAGGACAAGATGCTTGCAGCTGTGAGAGAGCCAGACACTACTACTATGGGCCATCCTCCCAAAGAAAAGATCAAACAAGGTAAGGGATTGATATCATCTGGGATTTATAGGCACCTAGAGGAAGCTAGGAAGAATCACTAAAGACAGAATCCTTAAAGGAAAAGCCCCCGTTCTGTATTCATGTCTGCTAGCTACATGACTCACTTTCCCATTTGGTCCTGGATTTAATCAATTTTACCTGAACAATTGTGCTTATAGTCTTATTGGTTGACCATAGTTTTGTCCCACTTCATGCCCACCTAGTCAGTTCCCACGTTTTCCACCTTAGACCATGTGTTATTTGATACATTGTGTTAACTTGGCTGAATCAACTCTGGCAGTTCCCACTGTAGCGGCCTAGTCCCGCAGGTGGGCAGGGCTCAGGAATTGAGAAAGGCCCCCCCACCTCCAGCCCAGCTTCTTGCTACCCTGCCCGAGTTTGCATGGAGAAGTCCCAGTCTTTGGAGGAGCTTGATCATTGCAGCTGCACCACTTTGGAGGAGCTACAATCTTTGTAGTCAGCATAGAAGGAAGAGAGAGGCTTGATGGCTGCCGCAGCTGCTGCTTCTCCTCTGCTCTTCATTGTTTTCTGCCACATGAACTGCTGTCATTTGCCTTGGAGCCAATGGAATATGAACTGAAACCTCCAGTAACTATGAGCTAAATAAACTCTTCCTTCCTTCATTTTGAGTGTCGGGTATTTGTCCTAGCAATGAATAAAAAGTAACTAAGACAGACCACCTCGCCACATCTTTTTTCCTTTTATGTATCTTGTACCAGGTCTCACTACCAGCTTGGACTCAGAGTGATCCTCCTGTTTTCCACCTCCACAGCACTGGGATTGCAGGTATGTGCCACCACACCAGGGGGCGGGGCTAGCATGACATGTGGTGCTGAGGAGCAAACCCCAGTCTCTGTGCTTGGCTAAGCAGACACTTAGTCTGTTGAGCTATCTCGCTGGCCCTGTCACTGCATTGTTTTGCTCTACAAAAGACAGATTCCTGGGCAACCTGTTCTACTCCACTTCTGTCCCTCATTTAGAAGCTTTCTTTTCCCCAATAAATATATTCTGTTCTTAACCTCTTTGTTCCTAAAATTCATTCTTCAGTTTTAGAGAACACAATCTCATTGCAGGTATCTCTCAGGCTGGGAGTTTCATTCCCCTATATCAGTAGGACACACTAGAACTGTCCCAGAGCTGGGAGAGAACTTCCTGAGCTTTCTGGCCTCCAGTGATCTTCTGCCCTCCAGCCCTCTGTCTTTCCCTGCTAACTAATACCAAAATAAGAAAAAAAAAACCAAAAACTTGAGTTTTCTGACAGATGAAAGCCTGAGTGGTAGAAAAGGTACAAGCAGGGGGTCAGGGCTTTCTTAGCTGAGAGAGGAGGAAAAGTGTGAGTACACCAGTGTATTTCTTCTTGGTGTGAGTTCATGGACATCCCCAGGGCAATGTAAGTTACACCAGAATGACCACTTGAATCTGCATGGCTTAGGAAATCTTCACAGCCACTCAAAAATGAGAGCCCAAGAATCAAATAGATGGATTTTCTGCCCTTTTAAGAGAGATGAAGAGGCAAAATCTATACAACATTTTAGAGGCTCTCCTGCTATCTCAAGTGTTTAAAGATAAAAATGTGTATGATTCAGGAAGGCTCCTTCACTCAAGCGTCACTCAAAAGGCAAATATGCTGCATGATGGCTCAGTGATATGGGGGAATGAGACTCTTACACTGAAAATTATTTGGGATGAGCTCATATTCTTTAAAACTTAAGAAAGAATCTTAGGAACAAATGAGGGTTAAGAGCAGAATATTTATTGGGGAAAGAAAGCTTCTGTCCAAGAGGGACAGAAGGGGGACCCAAGTGGGTTGCTTCTGATACTGTATCTTCCAGGGATATTTGTGGAGTAAAACCATATAGTGAGGTGGGTCAAGGGTGGAGAACATGGGAACTCACTTAAGTGGGATGAGGTGGGACAAAATATAGTCAACTAATGAGATTACAAGCTCCATTGCTCAGATAAAACTGATTAAATCTGGGAGAGGAAGCAGGTCACATAGCAAGAGGGCACAGAAATAGGGAATGAAAAAGAAATGAAGTTTTTCCTATAGGGTCTCCTTAATTGATTTCCAGGTTTCATTAAGGTGAGAGACTCATTTAGAATATCAATCCTGGATGCCTATCTTCAGGGACATATTTGGTGAGATCCGGCCTGCAGCAGGGGTCTGTCTCTCCCAAAGTTGCAAAGTCATCTTGTCTTCTATACTGTCTCCTTGAGGGCGTATCCCTCTCTGACTGCCTATAATATTTCTATCTAACTCAGCTGCCAATAACAATGAGACAAGGTGTCCTGTGCTGATTGCATGAGAAACTGTGCTTGAGATGCTAGAGGGCCTTTCTTATATTTATCTTGCTAGTGAGCAAGTAATAGTTCCACTTTGCCCAGGAATGGGGTATGTCAGTCTGAAGAATTGCCTACTAAGGCCGCTTCACATCATAGAAAATTCTTCTGGACACCTTATTTCTGGTTAGAGGGAATAAGTACCTTTTGTCTTCAGTGCTTTTGCTAATAAGTACTCATTTTATAGGGACTTAAGTGTCTCTGTTGCCAGAAAGGAAACAAAACAAAACAAGGCTGTAGATGTTTGTGAATGGGAGGAGAGAAAAATGAGAGGGAAAACAGATAAACTATGCTGTAGAGGTTTAGAGGGCAACTAGTTGGGGAAAACTATGTCTCAGAGGGCAAAGTGGCTGATGGAAGTGAGAAAGAGAAAATTAAAAGCAATTGGCCAGATTTACAAATGTCATGATCACAATTCCTCATTTGTCTCTTCTCTGTATTGCCAAAAGAAAATGTCTAACTATTGTAGGCAGCAGAGTTAGATAAAAATATTATAGGCAGTCAGACAGGGCCAGGCCCTTGAA